>CALYLW010000322.1:0-152916 GCA_944989445.1 Ampullaceana balthica | reverse complement strand
TATATAAATACGCCACTGTTGAGTGTTTATATAACTACGCCACTGTTGAGAGTGTACTTAACTACGCCACTGTTGAGAGTGTATATAACTACGCCACTGTTGAGAGTGTACTTAACTACGCCACAGTTGAGAGTTTATATAACTACGCCACTGTTGAGAGTGTACTTAACTACGCCACTGTTGAGAGTGTATATAATAATAATAAATAAATTGATTATTTATATAGCGCTGTATCCCAGTAAGGAACTGGGCTCACAGCGCTTTACATGAAAGAAATAACATACCTATAAATATTAAATTAACTTTCATATCATAACAAACACAAAAATTACAGTACATTATACATAAGCTACGTTAATCATTTACAAGAAATGTTGTTTCATTAATTTTGAAAATAAATGTTGAAAAGGTATGTCTTAAGTGCAGTCTTGAAGGACTTGGTTGTTTGAATACTACGTATGTGTAATGGTAGAGAATTCCATTGTTTGGCTGCACAAAAAGAGAACGACCTTTCACCAAATGTTTTGGTGCGTGTCGTAGGAACAGAGAGAATGCGTGTGTCCGCAGAAGATCGTAGCTGGCGAGTGGGTGAGTAGACCGACAAAAGTTCAGTAAGATACGATGGGCATGAGTCCGAAAAGAAGTTGTGACAGAGAACGGCCAGTTTGTAATCAATACGGGCTTGTATAGGCAGCCAATGAAGTGAGTGAAGAAGTGGAATAACATGGTCATGTTTTTTTGCCTTGAGCACCAGTCTGGCAGCTGAATTTTGAACTTTCTGTAGTTTTTCAATGCATTGTTTAGGCGCACCTGACAGAAGAGAATTGCAGTAATCCATACGAGCTAGTACAAGAGCACAGACTAGAGTTTTTGTTGCACTAACTGTTAAACAATGACGGATTGAGCTGATCTGACGAATGGCAGTGTAGGCAGAGCGACAGATGTGATTGATAAAGTTGTTAATAGACATGTTGTCAGAAATAATGTAGCCAAGATTCCTAGTCGATGTTGTGAACAGAATATCCGAACTGGCTACCTGAATTGACTTCGGAAGAGACAAAGTACTGCGTGATTTATTGTTGCAAAATAGAAGTGCTTCAGTCTTGTCATCATTCAGCCTGAGTTTGCTGAACGTCATCCAAGACTTCACCTCATCAATGCACTCTTGCATCAATTGGACAGCGGAGTCCAAATTAGAGGGATCTGTGTGAGTATATAGCTGAGTATCATCTGCAAATGATTGGCTTTTAACTGAATGCTTTTCGAGCAGTAGAAGTAGTGGTCTTGTATACAGCACAAAAAGTACCGGACCCAAAACAGAGCCCTGAGGCACACCATAAAGCAAGTCAGCTTTGTGAGAGATACAGCCATCTACTGATACTACCTGTGATCTGTTAGATAAGTATGATTGAAACCAAGCCAGAACTGAGCCAGAAATTCCAAAATAATTTTGCAGGGTTTTCAGCAGTGTTTGATGGTCGACAGTGTCAAAGGCTGCACTAAGATCTAAGAGGACCAATATAGAAATTTTCCCACTGTCCAGTGCGAGTAGGAGGTCATTTGTTACCTTTAACAGGGTGGTCTCTGTGCTGTGAGAAGGTCTGTAGGCCGACTGATTGGGACTTAGAAGAGTGTGGTCATTTAGATAAGCAAAAAGTTGTTTTAAGACTAGTTTTTCAATGACTTTCGACAAAATATAACTACGCCACTGTTGAGAGTGTACTTAACTACGCCACTGTAGAGTGTGTAGAGTGTACTTAACTACGCCACTGTTGAGAGTGTACTTAATACGCCTGGGGTTTAATTACGCCATGGTTGAGTGTGTATATAACTACGCCACTGATGAGTGTGTATACAACTACGCCACTGTTGAGAGTGTACTTAACTACGCCACTGTTGAGAGTGTACTTAACTACGCCAATGTTGAGAGTGTACTTAACTACGCCACTGTTGAGAGTGTACTTAACTACGCCACTGTTGAGAGTGTACTTAACCACACCACTGTTAAGAGTGTACTTAACTACGCCACTGTTGAGAGCGTACTTAACTACGCCACTGTTGAGAGAGTGTACTTAACTACGTCACTGTTAAGTGTGTACTTAACTACGTCACTGTTGAGAGTGTACTTAACTACGCCACTGTTGAGAGTGTATATAACTACGCCACTGTTGAGAGTGTATATAACTACGCCACTGTTGAGTGTGTATATAACTACGCTACTGTTGAGAGTGTACTTAACTACGCCACTGTTGAGAGTGTATATAACTACGCCACTGTTGAGATTGTATATAACTACGCCACTGTTGAGTGTGTATATAACTACGTCACTGTTGAGAGTGTACTTAACTACGCCACCGTTGAGAGTGTATATAACTACGCCACTGTTGAGAGTGTATATATCTACGCCACTGTTGAGTGTGTATATAACTACGCCACTGTTGAGAGTGTACTTAACTACGCCACTGTAGAGTGTGTAGAGTGTACTTAACTACGCCACTGTTGATAGTGTATATATCTACGCCACTGTTGAGTGTGTATATAACTACGCCACTGTTGAGAGTGTACTTAACTACGCCACTGTAGAGTGTTTAGCGCGTACTTAACTACGTCACTGTTGAGTGTGTACTTAACTACGCTACTGTTGAGTGTGTATATAACTACGCCACTGTTGAGAGTGTACTTAACTACGCCACTGTAAAGTGTGTAGAGTGTACTTAACTACGCCATTGTTGAGAGTGTACTTAACTACGCCACGGTTGAGTGTTTTCTTAACTGCGCAATTGTTGATTGTGTACTTAATTACGCCACTGTTGAGAGTGTACTTAACTGCGCCACGGTTGAGTGTGTACTTAACTGCGCCACTGTTAAGTGTGTACTTAACTACGCCACTGTTGAGAGTGTACTTAACTACGCCACGGTTGAGTGTGTTCTTAACTTCGCCACTGTTGAGAGTGTACTTAACTACGCCTATGTTGAGAGTGTAATTAACTACGCCACTGTTGAGAGTGTACTTAACTACGCCACTGTTGAGAGTGTACTTAACTACGCCACTGTTGAGAGTGTACTTAATTACGCCACTGTTGAGAGTGTACTTAACTACGTCACTGTTGAGAGTGTACTTAACTACGCCACTGTTGAGAGTGTACTTAACTACGCCACTGTTGAGAGTGTACTTAACTACGTCACTGTTGAGAGTGTACTTAACTACGCCACTGTTGAGAGTGTACTTAACTACGTCACTGTTGAGAGTGTACTTAACTACGTCACTGTTGAGAGTGTACTTAACTACGTCACTGTTGATAGTGTACTTAACTACGTCACTGTTGATAGTGTACTTAACTACGTCACTGTTGATAGTGTACTTAACTACGTCACTGTTGATAGTGTACATTACGTATTCAATATATTTGTATAGAGTTTACATGACATTAAACCATATATTGATGTTTCACTTACAGTACAACTATGAAACTAATATACCAGCAACTCCGGCTCGTCATTATCATTATATTCGCTAGCCTCCCTTTGAAAATTCAAGGTACGCAATTTTATTTAGTGTAAAATGTAATGTTTTCTATTAATTTTGATATATATTCACTAAAATAAAGTCGAATGACACTGTAAACTTTCTTTTAATATCGGGCAATTTCATTTAAACCTATCTAGTACAATAAATTGAATTAGTAATTTGAAAATTAAGCATGATATTCAATAAAATATAAATAATAAAGTGCAATATTAATTGTTATCACGGGTGTGTAATGTTGGACTCTATAAAGTATCCATACGCGCATATGAGAGTGCGTTATGTAGGGACTATAAACATTCATGAAGTAAAAGGGGGGTAATGTTGGACTGTATATATTTATAAAGGGAAATTCATAGAGTGTTTTAAGTTTATTTACAGATTCGTCTTAATAATTGTCAAAGACGAGGCTTTTATTGTACTCATTCTTTATATTAGGCTATCGGTCGTATAACTATTTTTAATTATTCACAAACAAAATGTGTATTACAGGATATACTTCTCTGGAGGACAGTATATTTTTCAACAGTAAGTAGCCTAATTTTTTTTTAAATAGTGCAATTTGGCAATAGTGAGTAGCTTAAAACTTTAAAAAATAGTTCACTTTGGCAATAGTAAATAGCTTAATTTTAAAAAAAATAGTTAAATTTGGCAACGGTAAGTAGCTTAACTTTAAAAATTAGTGCAATTTTGCAACAGTAAGTAGCTTAACTTTAAAAAATAGTGCAATTTGGCAAGTTTCGAATTGGTTATCTTAAGTTAGAGTAGTCAGTCTGTTATCTTCTGACTGTGAAAGTGGTTTTTGACTTCTGACTTTAAAAATTGTCATTCTATTTACTTCTGACAGTGAAAATAGTCATTATTTTGACTTCTGACTGATACAATGGTCATTATATTGACTTCTGACAGTGAAAATAGTTCTTATTTTGACTTCTGACCGAGAAAATGTTCATTCTATTGACTTCTGACAGTGAAAATTGTCATTTTCTTTACTTCTGACGGTGAAAATGGTAATTCTATTGACTTCTGACAGTGAAAATGGTCATTCTATTGACTTCTGACAGTGAAAATGGCCATTATTTTTACTTCTGACAGTGGAAAGGGTTATTCTATTGACTTCTGACAGTCAAAACGGTCATTTTATTGACTTTTGTCAGTGACAGTTGTCATTCTACTTACCTCGGCACAGTGAAAATGATGATTTTTTTATAACCTCAGAACAACATAATTGGTCTTTCTACAGAACGTGGGACATAGAAAGTTCAGAATCCTTCAGTTTATGTTAAAAAAACGTTTGATACATTACTCTCTATTAACTATCTGTGTAATTGCAAAAGAAGTCTTCATTTTTTTAAACTTTAAAATAGCTCCCACTGTATTAACTGACAAAAAAACTGACTTTTAAAATAACTTTGGCTTTGCGTAAACCAAATATTTGATCAATAATGAACAATAATTGACCTTTCTTGTCCGATTTGTTTCCAGCTAACTTTGCGTATAACTGTGACGGTAGAAATGTATTCCTTGTTGGTGGCCGATGCTATCATCTATACAATCATGAACTCAGCTACAAACGCGCACAGGTAACGGATTTTCATATGATTTTTTTATGCTTTAAAGAATCGGAATTAAAAAATAGCAAGAATATGCGACCAGGTTATCTTTGCTCTGAATGCAATTTTTCCCCGTGACGTCATGGTCGTAGGAGTTGATATGTTTCCATTAGAAGCTTTTAGAATTGACGGCACCCATCTCCTCTCCAAGTCAGCGATAGTCTTTCATCAATATCTTTTATTATGGTAAATGTGGGCTAGATCCAAAGACCTCAAGCTACGGCACGTGACGTATCGCGTATCTATTGGATATTATTTTTAATGATTAGTGATTCCAAAGTTCTTATTAAAGTAAATCCCTTATCTTATTGCACATGGTTTAGCCTTTACAAAATTGTTTTTTCTCTTTTTTCATAAAACAATAAACAATTTCTTTTTTTAAATGTCATGACTGTCCTTTTTTTCTATTCATTGCATCAGCGATTTTGTCAGGAATCTGGGCTTATACTTGCACGCATTTATTCAACATTCCAGCTTCACACACTTACAGAGAATATTAATACATATCAAGGTAAGAACAATTTTTAAAAATGTAAATTTTAATAAAAAAGTATGTTTCATTAAATTGTATTTATGTATCTGATTACATTAGGTATACAAGGATAAAAGTTATAAAAATCGCATTGTATCTATTGGATACGATACGCTTCTTGTGCATACAGAAATCAGTTACAAACCGTCCGTTATCTGCAAAACTTCTATTCTGACTCAATTCTCTCTGTCTACTCTCCCACTCAACAGCTACGCTCTTCTGGACACTCGTATTCTATCTGTTGCTTAGAGACATTCTAAAACATGGGGCGAACGAACTTTCTATTTCGTGAAAGTAAATTCTATGCCATTACACAATTACAGTATCTCCTTTCATTGTATTTGCAAAATTCTTTAAAAAACAGAAGTTTCGAATTAAAACTGCTTAAAGCTGTCTAATTTTGTCACTTTTTTAAATTGTTTTTTGCCGAGCCCTGATATCCCAAGCACATTAAATGCAAATGTGTCTCTCAAAATCTGCTGCCTTGTGAATCTAGCAAACAAAGTTGTGTGTTATCAATAATTTCAGCATTGAATCTAGCCAACAAAGTTGTGTGTTATCAGAAATTGCAGTATTGAATGTAGCCAACAAAGTTGTGTGTTATCAATAATTGCTGTATTGAATATAGCCAACAAAGTTGTGTGTTATCAATAATTGCAGTATTGAATCTAGCCAACAAAGTTGTGTGTTATCAATAATTGCAGTATTGAATCTAGCCAACAAAGATGTGTGTTATCAATGTGTAATTGCAGTTTTGAGTCTAAGAATTAAAGATTGTGTGATGTTTTCATATAAAACCACGAGGTTTGGGTGTATTCATAAAATCGAATAGTATTTCTAACGAACCAAAATCTCAATTATCCATATATAAAATAATAACCACTATTTCAATTTTAAATGTTCTGTGAACGCCATAAATTATCACGTTAATTTCTAATTTGAATGTGGTTTTCTTCTTGACAGGATATAGAGGACTTCGAGCTCCATTGTGGGTAGGAGCCAGCAGTCATGGAAAGAAAGGAAGTTTCTTGTGGTTGGCTGACAACAGTAAACTTAAGAGATATTCTTCTCTTTTGTACAAAGAACCATCAATTTGGTACGAAGGACCAGACGATGAAAATGATCAGAAGCGTTGCGTCCAAATCTATTCAGATTCAAGGCTGATTGATGTCTCTTGTAACATTCAAAATAGTTTTCTCTGCATGGCATTGCACGACGGTAAGAATAAACTGAAGGAAATGTTTATACAAATTAAAAAAATAAAACAGTGGAGTTATTTTTCGTGTTATTTTTCACCTGTAAAACGTAACTAGCATCTGAGTTGCTATTATTTTTTTTTAGCTTTCTAATGATTTTTTGTTTGTTTTTGAACCTAAAAGACGAGATGGAAAAGGAGCGAAAACTTACATACTATAATCTAATTGTGTATGTCTCTGATCTGACAAATGGCGGTGTTAGCAGAGGAGCACATGTAAGATATAAAATCACTTGGAGAAGATTTGTCACAAAAATGTAGTTGATTTACCTGAAATGGTCTATACGTCGCGCTTTCGCTCGCATTTCGATTTCTAAAAGCTACATCCTTTACTTTCTCTTCGTTATTTTCATATATCTTTAGAAAAGACTCAGTCGGACTCTTTTGTTTTCTAATTGATTTTTCACTTGGACTACACACCAAAGTTATAAATAGTTTACTTATATCATATTTATGTTTGATCACGGAAAATAATTTATCCCCATCTAAAAGGTAGTATTTTTTCTCATAACTGTCATAAAACAGTTCACGTGTTTATCTGAACATAGAATTTTCATATAATTAAGGCTAAAAATTGTTGAATAATTTGTGTTCTTTTTTATGTTAAAAAAAAATGTTGATTAAGATTAGGAGGACATTTTGGACGAATTCCCTTTTTGTTAAGGTTAAAACCATATATATCAATATACATAATTCCCGTCGTCTGTATGTAAGTATGTATGGATGTAACGGAAGTAAGTTAGGTGGCGCTGCGATCGATTTTGATTAATAGTGCGCACTAAATTACTGCATCAAAAATAACACTTTTCGAACGTTCCGCATAAAATTGTTATATATGATAATAAATGAATCAAATAAAAATAAATGAAAGTTCTATATTACGTTATTTTTTAATCTGGTGTGTATTTATTTTGAAAACTTCCGTCATTTTTGCCGGGTGATACGCCGCGGGTCTCTCCAGAGTTCCTTCTTTTCATTCACCCACAGTCGTTTGCCCAAACCCACACCATTTTGAAAACTGTGTCTTTCAGGAAGTCTACACCTGTCACTAAATCATTAGCGGCGTATGCTACGCCGTGGGTCAGCTAGTATATATATAATTCACCAGAACAAGCACAAGATGATTGCAAATAAGTATGACGATTAAACCCTCGCTAGAGTTGGCTAATCACATTTTAGGGTTGCTAAGCTAGGGTGCTGCGGGGTGGAGGAAGGAGCTAGCTAACCGCAATGCGCATGTCTCAAGACAAATAATGCATCGGCTGTTTCCCCCTCATACCCCGACGTTCACTCACGTGCTGTAGTTTGTGTCCGTTCTTTACCACATTTCTTTGCACTATCTATGACCAAGTCTGCGGCGTATGCTTCGCCACGGGTCGAACGAGTATCTAGTTTGCTTTTAACTGACACATATTAAATGAAACAAAATCATTTGCATACCTGTTAGATACCGTAAAAATGTGTTATATTTGGGCTAGATTCAGTGCCACTAACTTTGTATTATTATTATTATTATTATTTATTTTGTTGCTGTATTTCAGGCTTACTTTCAATGAGTGTCAACAACATAGAAATGCCGAGAAATAAAGTCGTTCATCAAGAAAAAGGCAAAAGTCTAGATATACGATGCGATCTGCTACACGCAGGATTCGACAGATCCTCAACAACACTGACCTTGACATTGCATAATGATTATTTGAATGATGAAGATTTAATCAGTGCTTATAACACATCACTGAGTTTTCACATACCAGTCACAACATGCAATGATTCCGGGGTATACATTTGTGACGCTAATTTTAAATATGGAACTGTTGTTGTTTCTTTCTCGATATCAGTTAACATTGAACCTTGTAAGTAATACTTGACATCAAGTAAAGATAGTTGATTTAATACATGGAAACAAGCAAAAGATGTTTTTTTTAAAACCAATGTGCTTGTCTTTCCAGGTAGCTACGTATCTACGAAAATACACAGCAGACTCCCTGACACACCTGACACACTGACACACTTGACTCACCTGACACACCTGACACGCCTTGAATACCTGACACACCGGATTCTAGAGACTCACCTGACTACAATATTTAGGATCACCATTATTCCCCCTCTATCCGTCTACCTGTGTTTCTCTCTAATCTCTTTAACTCTCTCTGCCTCCCTATCTCTATGTTTGCCTCTTGTTATCCCTCGTTTTATTTTATTGACATTTTTTCGCTTCTATTTTTTGTAATTCTTGCTCTCTATTTCCCTATTTCGCTATCTGTCACCCTATTGTCTGATGCATTACGGATACACCTTTCCTATCCCTATACATATGTATATGTCTTGCCTTGCATTTTAATTCAAGCTTTAAATGTTGTATTTAATTAATTTTCCCATTTTATTCAGCCAAATCATAACACGCCATTATTCCATATAGGAAGAAGTTGAGTTTTTATGCGTTTGTTCTGGCATACAAAACAAGCAAAGTGGTTTTTTATTTAATTTATATGCTTAAGTCGTATTAGATCGTTGCTGCGTTGTATTTCTAACTTAGAATGCATGTATTATTATCACACTAGGTTGTGCTACGGTGCCGTTGAGCCTGCGGCGCCATTTACCCTTAGGGCGCCTATTGCGCCAACTTTTTTTTAGGGCGCCTACGACACCCACCTTTTTCAAAAGTCCAACTAACTTTTCCTTGCATGATAATGATAAATACGTAATATTAAACTTACTGAAATATACAAAGAGATTTAATAATTGGGGTTGTAGGGCACCCAGGGCGCCGACTTTTTTTAGTGCCAAAAGCCCAAGTAACTTATCCTTGTATGATAAATACGAAATATTCCTGAAATGTACACAAAGTATATTATAATTAACAATACTCAAATCCTCTTTTTACATCGTTCCCTTTGCCAAAATTAAAATACGAACTAAAACAAAAACGTCATATAATATCTTTTTACGGCGAAAATTTTTAGAAAACAGTGCACCAAATTGCTGCACCAAAATGTAACTCTTTTCGAACGTCCACATGAAATTGTTCAATTAATAATAGTGTGGAGGGTGTTTAATGTTAATCTGGAAACCAAAATGATTATCCAATTTAAAAAAGCAGAGTGATGTCCCTTAGCGTTAGGCTACATACAGTCAGCAATAATTGAGCGCAAAAATATATATGATTGCGCTTTTTTGTATCCTCTATTATTGCAACATTTTTAAAAGTACAACTAACTGAGTTACTCTTGAATGTTCTGAGTATTGACCATAATGATCTTGTAGTTATTTCTAGTATGTTCTGAGTATTGACGACAATGATCTTGTAGTTATTCCTAGTATGTTCTGAGTATTGACGACAATGATCTTGTAGTTATTTCTAGTATGTTCTGAGTATTGACCACAATGATCTTGTAGTTATTTCTAGTATGTTCTGAGTATTGACCATAATAATCTTGCAGTCATTTCTAGTATGTTCTGAGTATTGACCATAATGATCTTGTAGTTATTTCTAGTATGTTCTGAGTATTGACCATAATGATCTTGTTGTTATTTCTAGTATGTTCTGAGTATTGACCATAATGATCTTGCAGTTATTTTTAAAATACATTTTTAAAAATATGTTATTTAAGTAGTTATGTGTATAATCTCACATAATTCAAAAAATTGTATTTATTTATTTATTTTACATATATTAATAATCGCATATTTAGTTATAGTTTTTAAAAATCCTATGAAGATGAAAACTTATTTGATTATAATTAATTATAAATTTTTCTGTCGTTTTCTATTGTCTAATTTCATAATGAAATTACTGGACACTAACGACATTATTCTTATTCTGTAATGTTAGTTCTATTTTAATTCGTTGTCTTTGACTTAAATGACTAATATACAGAAAATATCATGTCTGGACAGGTTCAAGTGTTTCCAATGAATCCAGTTATGGTATGTTTGAAAAATTGAGCTTGTTTTGAAAAGTTTTATTTCATAATGAAAATATTAAACACTAAAGACACTAGTTTTATTCTGTAAGGCTAGTTGTATTTAAATTCGTTGTCTTTGACTTCAATGACTAATATACAGACAATCTCATATGTTTGGACAGGTTCAACTGTTTCCGATGAATCCAGTTATGGTACGTTTGAAAAATGAACTTGTTTTTAAAACTCATTAATGATTATTTATGTTTAAAAAAATTAATGCCTACATTTGGTTTATGAGCATATACCAAGTATAAATTTATAAACAACAATTCCGAGATTTTCGTTCACCAAATGTTTCATCAGATACTGAAAGACCTGTTTGCTCTGGGCCGGACACTGAATTATCTGAGGGAAGCTGTTTTACATACTTCAACAAATTTGCAAGCTTCACACAAGCAGAGGTAATGTCATTTTTAACATATTTAAAAAAAAATATTGTCTGATACTGCCATGAATAGTTTCTGATACTGCCATGAATAGTTTCTGATACTGCCATGAATAGTGTCTGATACTGCCATGAATAGTGTCTGTAACTGCCATTATTATTGTATTGAGTGATACATTCATGGTAACTGCCATTATTATTGTATTGACTAATACACTCATGGTAACTGCCATTATTATTGTATTGACTGATACACTCATGGTAACTGCCATTATTATTGTATTGACTGATACACCCATGGTAACTGCCATTATTATTGTATTGACTGATACACCCATGGTAACTGCCATTATTATTGTATTGACTGATACACCCATGGTAACTGCCATTATTATTGTATTGACTAATACAATCATGGTAACTGCCATTATTATTGTATTGACTGATACACTCATGGTAACTGCCATTATTATTGTATTGACTGATACACCCATGGTAACTGCCATTATTATTGTATTGACTGATACACCCATGGTAATTGCCATTATTATTGTATTGACTGATACACCCATGGTAACTGCCATTATTATTGTATTGACTAATACAATCATGGTAACTGCCATTATTATTGTATTGACTGATACACTCATGGTAACTGCCATTATTATTGTATTGACTGATACACCCATGGTAACTGCCATTATTATTGTATTGACTGATACACCCATGGTAACTGCCATTATTATTGTATTGACTTATACACCCATGGTAACTGCCATTATTATTGTATTGACTGATACATCAATGGTAACTGCCATTATTATTGTATTGACTGATACACACATGGTAACTGTCATTATTATTGTATTGACTGATACACCCATGGTAACTACCATGATTAATTTATTTGACTGATCCTTCCATTACAAAATATTTTATTTGACTGATTCCTTCCATTACAAAATTATTTACTGATAATAACCATGACAGTGAGAAAACGAAGATATAGTGAAGCATAATGTATTTTAAGACTAATGCAGGGAGGTATTTGTGTTTATTTGTGAGCTTTAGGTGCTTTTGGCGTGATCGATATTTTTGAAAATTATTTGGCATCATTCGTTGAATATATGTGTGATTAAGGCTTTTGATTATCGGTCATAAGGTTAACTGAGTTTTGCTATTGTAAGAGTTTATTCTATTTCACATGACTAAATAAGTTTTTGTGACGGAAAGCACAGTCCAAAAAGCGTTTTTCTTTTAAAGGTATATGAAATATTCACATCAATTACAGATAATGGGAAATATACAACTTATCTTCATCTCTTCTAATATGTTTAAGATATAGACACTTTTCTATATTTCATCATATTTGGTAACAAACAGTTTAAATATTTTAACATACATCATTTGCTATAGAATTTAAACATTTTGAAACATTATGTTACATTACTAACATTTGTTCTATCTTCTGCAAAATACAGGAATTTTGCAAACATAAGGACGCAGTTTTAGCTGCCTTTAATTCACTGAGCCAGATGCAGTCCATCTTTAAATCACAGACCAAGTTGCAGTCCACCTTGGCAGAATTGAATGACATATTCCGTTTTGGTCAGTATAAGCTTATAAACAATTGAAATTACTATTTTATCATAATTGCTATTTGTTTCATAACAGAATAGGTCATCTAAAAATTGGAAAGCAAATAACACAATATTTTAGCCAAATTTAAAATTTATTGTTAGAGAAACATATACAGCTTAATAACAAGGCATAGTGGTCGAGTGAGTTTTAATATCCGCGAAGGCAGGGATTAGTTCCTGGGACTAGGTGTGTCACTAAGTCCTATGAAGTCAGGGACTGGTTCCTGGGGCTAAATGTGTCACTAAGTCCTGTAAAGGCAGGGATTGGTTCCTGGGGTTAGGTGTGTTACAAGTCATGTAAAGGCAGGGATTAGATCCTTGGGCTAAGTGTGTCACTAAGCCCTTAAAAGGCAGATAATATTTCCTGGGGCTAGGTGTGTCACTAAGTCATTTAAAGGCAGGGATTAATTTCTGGGCTAAGTGTGTCACTAAGTCATGTGAAGTCTAGGGATTAGATCCTTGGGCAAAGTGTGTCACTAAGTCCTGTAAAGGCAGGGATAAGTTCCTGGGTTAAGTTTGTCACTAAGTCCTGTTAAGACAGGGATTGGTTCCTGGGGCTAGGTGTGTCACTAAGTCCTGTAAAGACAGGGATTGGTTCCTGGGGCTAGTTATGTCACTAAGTCCTGTAAAGACAGAGATTGGTTCCTGGGGCTAGGTGTGTCACTAAGTCCTGTAAAGACAGGGATTGGTTCCTGGGGCTAGTTATGTCACTAAGTCCTGTAAAGACAGGGATTGGTTCCTGGGGCTAAGTGTGTCATTAAGTCCTGTAAAGGCGGGCATTGGTTCCTGGGGCTAAGTGTGTTACTAAGTACATCAAGCTGTCACATGTGTTATGAAAACAAAGACAACTATTTATTGGCCACACAATTTCCTTATAGCCGAGGCGTATGAACGCCTTATCAACATTTAAAACTCTAATAAGAATGCAGGACTAAACACAAATCATAGATAAGCGTAAAACGGAATAATCTTATGTATAGAAGGAGCGTCTGTAACAGATAAGGTAAGATAATAACTCAAAATTTAACTTAAACAAATACTAATTATGTGAGGGAATTTTATGGGGAAATAAATGGCCCAAGTCAATTAAACTTAATTGTAAAATAGAGCACCTATACTTTTTAAAGCAATTTCCTTTGGGAATTGCGTTTATAATTTGAAATGTCCGGCCTTTATTTTCGAACTTTGAACAGCAACTCCTCCTGAACATACCAGATAGAGCGTTCTGGTCTTTATAAATATTTTAAGGAGGTTTCAAGGATCTGCATGGGCTAAAAAAGTACCGAAAGGGTTTACTGGATTTCCTGGAAAATCGAAAAAAAACGAGAAAATATCAGTATTTTGTCAATTTCTCGCCAACCATGACATCTATCGGGTTAAAACACCAAACGAAAGTTAATAATATTTAGAACAATGTTGGAGAAGTTTTTTTGAAAAATCTCTTTTGGTTCGACTCCCATAATTTTAGCAGCAATTTGTAGATAGCAATTGTTTTGTTTAGTTTCAGAATTATTGATTTAATTTATTTTTAAATTAAAGAAATTATATAAATATTATTTTATTCATCCTATCACCATGAAACTTTAAAGAGGTTTTGAAAGTATATGGTGAATGATTTTAACTTTTTTTTTGCGTGTTGTTATTTCTTTTTTGTAAAAACCGAATATCGATTATATAAACTCCAATTTTAAACGGATTATCGTTTTATAGCTGACTTCATAGAAGTTAGGGGTGTACCGAATTTGGCCTGCAAATGTCTCGAAACCAACAATGAGTTGTCAGCCCCCCCCCCAAACCGACTTTCACTCGCGTTGTTTTGATTTCTTCGTGCTGTAGTTTGTGTCCGTTCTTTCAACAACTTTCTTTGCACTCTCCTTGAGCAAGTCTGCGGCGTATGCTACGCCACGGGGCGTCTAGTAATAAATAACACAACTCAATTTAAGATGCGCATACTAAAATGTGCGCATCACATTTTGACAATAAAAAATCTTTGAAAGCACATTGCTAAAAAAAAAGTCTGGGAAAAAATACTGCACCAAAAATAACTCGTTTTAAACGTCCGCCTAAAATTGTTCAATATCGAAATGATATTTAATTTTTTTTGTTCAATTTGTCTCTACATTTTCTGACTTTTTAATTTAAGGTTTTCGGGGAAAAGGGACAATTACAAAAACTATACTAAACAATCTGTAGTTTAAAAAGAACCGTTCTGAAAAATTTGGTCCCCGTCCGTCATTTGGTTTTTCCGAGATTGTATAACTGAGAGTCAAAAAGTGAAACATATAAACACATAAACATAGAAAGATACAAACACCAACTGAGCTTTATATATAATATGTATACTGTTGAATAAATGTAATTATTATTTTTCAAGATAGTGTAACATAAAAAAGGAATTTAGTTTTAAATGTTAACACAAACACACAAAAAGGGGTCCTCTGCACAAATGAATGGTCATTTGAGCTCAGTGCCATCTAGGAATATAATATGAGCCATCAACTTTTTATGAACCAAGTTTTGGTCAAGATCCATTCATTTAGCCATTGGCTGAGGCTAAAACTATTTTCAATAGGTCATATTAGCCAAATAACGAGATTTTTAGCCCCACGGCACACCATGGGTGTTGGTTGAAAAATATGTTTTACTTCTACCATCTCAGTAGCTTATCCAAGAAAATATGTTTTACTTCTACCATCTCAGTAGCTTATCCAAGAAATATGTTTTACTTCTACCATCTCAGTAGCTTATCCTGGAAAATATGTTTTACTTCTACCATCTCAGTAGCGTATCCAAGAAAATGTGTTTTACTTCTACCATCTCAGTAGCTTATCCAAGAAAATATGTTTTACTTCTACCATCTCAGTAGCTTATCTAAGAAAATATGCTTTACTTCTACCATCTCAGTACCTTATCCAAGAAAATATGTTTTATTTCTACCATCTCAGTAGCTTATCCAATAAAATATGTTTTTCTTCTACCATCTCAGTGGTTTATACAAGAAAATATATTTTACTTCTACCATCTCAGTACCTTACCAAAGAAACTATGTTGTACTTCTACCATCTCAGTAGCTTATTCAAGAAAATATGTTTTACTTCTAGCATCTCAGTAGCTTATCCAAGAATATATGTTTTACTTCTACCATCTCAGTAGCTTGTCCGATAAAATATGTTTTACTTGTACCATCTCAGTAGCTTATCCAAGATCTCAGTAGCTTATCCAAGAAAATATGTTTTACTTCTACCATCTCAGTAGCTTATCCAAGAAAATATGTTTTATTTCTACCATCTTAGTAGCCCTCGCTTCTGAAACTCAATATTGTAGACAAAGGCCTTTGTTTCACCAAAAATTCCCGCAGCATTGATGTACTTATTGAGTGAGTCAAGTTTTAGCTTAAACACACGCGCTACCAAGTCAGGTCGATCTGAAGCCTGATCTCCGGGTATTAAGTTGCTTGCTGGTGATCTCGGGCCAACTTGGATTTGCCGTAAATGTGACGAATAGATCCGGGTCAGAGTGTTTAGCAAATATACTCATTGCATCACAGCATATCTGGCGCATGTTTCGTGGAGATCCTTCGAAAGATGACGGAAGTATGACCGATACACACGATGCCATGTTACTCATATGATCGGTGAGACCCTGATATTGTTCCGCTCTTAAACATTTTTGATGCTGACGATTGTAGTTGAAATTGTTGGCTTCCACCTGCAGATACGGATCAATCAGCCACTGCTGCGTAAGTTTTCTGGCACTCATGATAGGATTGAAGTCATATCGGATGGCCGTCATGGCGGCTTTGAAGTGAAGCATGCTGATCTTGTTATGGATGCGATTCTTACTTACACCTGGGTAGGCTTCGCACTCCCAATTCGGCTGCCACCCTGCTTCACCATAAGGAAATAATAATGCGTAGGTCATTGGATCCATGTTGGGACTTAAAATTCTCAAGTTCATGGACTGCTTATTGGGATCCTCTGGATTGATTGGATTACCTGGATGTCGCGTTTGAAAGGCGGCTCACGGTCGTCGTTGACAAACACCATAGCAATTTCGTTTGAGGTGGGTAAGTTGTATCGACGTTGGTTTGATCGCCGTTAGCTTCTGAAAATCATCTTGGTTTTTGTCGCTTCATCACCTGCTTTCGCGGCGCGTGCAGCTACTCCCGCTTTTACATCTCTTATAAGTTGATAAGTCTGAGCCAAATGATTGTGTTGACGACAAAATCGATCGATTTGATTCAGTATTACACGCTTGTAGTTCTCATTAGCGTAGTGTCCTTCTCTTACGTCTGTAGCCTGGGTCTTGTCGACAAAATAGAGCTGGGCAAATTGTAGTGCTTGGGCATTGACGCGCTGTAGATGTGACGTACGATTGTACATTTGTCCGTGAATCTTGAATATGTACGGGTCTCTCCCTGGTAAGTCCATGATATTAGCACCCAATGTTGCAAACGAAATTGGGCTGTTATACGATCGGATGTTGCCACGAAAATGTTTGAAACAGTGATGATTAGGTTCTGATAAAAGTTGTCAAAGAGACTCCGGATTCTCAACGACGTCTCCATTGATCTCTTGTGGCTTAGGTAGCATAACCTTTCCTTTGCGACAAATAGGCCATCTGATGGACGCTCACCCTCAAAATGCTTCGTCCCACGATACTGACAATTTAGAGATTGCCCACCAAACTGTCCACAATCATGTTGAACAGTGTTGCTAACGTTGAAGTTGATTGCTTCCCGACGAAGAGCCTCATTCAGACGCTCTCAATGTTGTTGCTGAAATGCAGCTTTGGCCACTCGATGGGTTTGTAACGGAGCAGGGGACAGGCTTCTCATGTGTTTCTTGTGCGACTCATTATTTTTTGCGCGAATTGCTTCAACTAATTCAGGCGTTTGCTTTGCACGCCATCTATCTTTACGTTCCTTAGCTTTACGTCGTTTTCTGGTGACAGGGTCTTCATCAACCTCCATCAAAATCTGTTTTAAACAAATTGCATCATAATTATATCTATCAACGATACATTTCTCAAAAAAACTTCTCACAAATTGATTACTGTTCGTCCCCAATAGCAACGATAAAAATAAAACTACAAATGTAAAACAAATCATTAATACCCACTTGAACACTGCAAATTGTACCACCCAATCGATCCGATGCTTCAAGAATAACGTAATTATAAGATTTATAAACACAAAATGTTGTCTACTTCAACACAAATGCTGACGTCACAGGTTCGTGCGTTGTTTTGGTAATTGACGTTCTGTGCTAAAACAATGACGTCATATAATCTTTAATTTATAATCATTTTGCGCAACTCTCACAGCTTTCCACTTCGTCTATTATATTATTTATAGGGGTTGTAGGGCGCCTACGGTGCCCACTAATTTTTGGTCAAAAGCCCAAGGAACGTATCATCGTTTGATATTAATATTAAACTCTCTGAAATGTACACAAAGTATTTTATAATTAACAATCCTCAAATCCTATTTTTGCATCGTTCCTTTTTCCAAAGTTAAAATATAAGCTCAAACAATGACGTCATATAATTATTTTTTTTTACAGCGATAAAGACCACACGATTTTTTTAACTGCAATGGACTGTTGTACTATGTTCCTCAGAGTTCCACAGTGACTTGGGCTATTATATTATTTATACTTGATTAACATTTTTGTGTCTTGTTTGTTTAGGTTGTTGTCAGTAATCTATAAGACTTATGATTAACGATTATTGTTTCTTGTCACTTTGGGTTGGGGCCAGTAATCTACAAGATTTAGCAAGCTTCAGATGGATCGCCAATAAAAAAAGATTAAGAACTGATTCACCACTGTGGTCCAGTGAACAAACCACAAAACATGGACAAGAGATCTGTATTGCTAGAAACAAAAAACATCTCCTGGTTAAGTCACAGTGTTTCGAATTACATCATTACATATGTATGAATTTATACTCAGGTAAAAGTATTTTTTAATGTATTTAATCGCATATTTATTTATAAGACTCGGGCATTCATTTAATTATCATACATCAAATTGTACCATTCAAAGTGTAAGATAAGATTTTGGTTTTAATAACACATTTTATAGCGAGGTAAAAAGTAGTTATTGATTGAAAGTAACATATATACAAGTGTTCAATTAAACTAAAAATACATTTATTATTATTGTTATTTTGCCTATATTTTAGTTTATCTAAAATAATTTTTTTTGTCTAAATGTCTAATATTATACATATGTATTTACTATAGTATGTCAAATAAATCAATATTCTCTTTATATTGCATGATATCAAAACATATGTTTTTAAGTTATTAAGTTGGTATTTATCATGTAATCAATATATATTTTAGTATGTCTTAATTATACATATTTACTTTATTGTGCCTTATTTAAACAATATTTAATTTAGTTAGAATCTGTAATATATAATCAATAACATTTTTAGTATATATGATGCATACAATATACTTTATTATATACGTCAGTGTGTATTATTTAATCAAAATCTACTTAGGTAATTTGTAAAATCATATCTAATTTAGTGTATCTGATAACATTAAAATCTACTTTAGTATCTGTGGCAGTATGTCTACTATCAGTATGATCATTTTCTTAATCAGCTCACCTCTAAAAGTTTCATTGCCAACTTGCAGAAGTTCTCACAGTTACTGTCAATGATGAACTAACACAAAGAAATGCCAAGATTTTTATCTTAAAGAACGAAACAATGACCATCGAATGTCTCGCTGAAACTACCAACAATTCGATCATCTTGTCCATCAGTTTCAAAGATCACGTGATCATGACAGTTTCTAACCAATCACGGCTTGTGTATGGCTTAGACAATGCCCAGTGCGAGGATGCTGGGAGATATAGCTGCAATGTTGATTTTACTGACAGTGGAATTTCTGTGGAATATTTCATTTTCATAGATGTGGATTGTAAGTTTAAAAGAAATTTTAATTTTCATAAATATGGATTTTACGTTTGCAGGAATATTTCATTTTCATAGATATGGATTGTAAGTTGTAAGGAATATTTTATTTTCATAGGTATGGATTGTAAGTTTACAGGAATATTTTTTTTCTTCATATATTCGAGTTATAAGTTTAAATGAATATTTCATTTTCGTAAATATGGATTGTCAGTTTACAAGAATTGTGTTTTTTCATAGATGCGATTTGTAAGTTTAAAGGAATATTTCATTTTCCTATATATGGATTTTACGTTTACAGGAATGTTTCATGTTCATAGATATGGTTTGTAAGTTTAAATTAATATTTCAATTTCGTAGATTTGGTTTGTAAGTTTAAAGGAACATTTCATTTTCATAGATATGGATTGTAAGTTTAATGTTTTCACAAACATAAGCATATTGACTAAAATATGATGCATTTTTATGTAGAATGAATCAACACATCAAAAGATTAGGTGTGTTGACTTTTTGGCAAAGTTAGTATTGGAAAGCGTACAATGACAACCATTTCTGTATTGTCTTAGGAAAACTATCGGTAACATTTCTTGATCGTCCTATTTCATCTTTTTTTATCCTTTATGTGTTGACCTAGTTAGCTGTCTGTAACATGTACTTTGCTAGTTTAACTTTCGATTGCATTAATTTCTAATTGAAAACTCCTTTTAACAGTCAGCTATTGTCTTTTCCCTAATGTATAATTTGTCATATCTGTAAAATTTGTAATTGTCACAATTGTTTCCGATTGTGTATACTATTTCTCTATTAGCATTCTGTATTGTTCTAGGTCTATTGTAAAATGTCAGTATTGTTCTAGGCCCAGTTAATGCTACATTTCTGTATTGTTCTAGGTCCACTGAAATATTTATGTTTTTCTAGGTCCATTCACTGTAACATTTCTGTATTGTTCTAGGTCCAGTGACTGTAACATTGTCTATTGACCAGATGGTAGCCACCCCCTTACATCATATCATGACAAGTGTTGGCTCAGATCTGTACTTTAACTGTACTGTAGATTACGTCAAGGAAGATTTTTATTTGGAAATTCTTAAGAATGACAAAGTTCTTACAAACCAGTATGACACAGTGACCTTTAACCTCTCGGTGGTTGGCTGCAATGACTCGGATGTCTACACCTGTCGATATCATCGACATAATCCAGAAATGAATACGAAGAGTTCACCTTTGTTTATAGGCGTGCACAATTGTGGGTGTCTGTTGTGAAGACGTTAATATGCTTGCAGTGCTTTGTTGTCTGTTTTGAAGCTGTTTTTATGTCAATATTAAATTTAAAAAAAAATATTTAAAAACAGTCAATAAAAATCAAACTTAGACCGTAATAAAATATACATTTTTTATAACTAATTTTTTATAGGGCTAAGATTCATTAAATACTTTTTACACTTTGATATTTGGTGTAGCTTTTATCAGAGACAAATATAATAATATGAGAAACTTTAAATTATTTTTATTTTTCGTTTCTGTTCCACAGGTCCGATCCACATTCTTTCGTTTTATGAGACTCATAATGTAATGATATATGATGATTCTGATGTCGATGAGTGTGAAGTCGATGGATTTTCCGGAGACGAATTCCGAGACTGGGGACCTGGCATGTGTGGCCTACTAGTTTGTAATGCTGAGACATATTCACGTCCGACAACTCTACTGATCAAGTCTGAGGCTGGAAATGTTCTCAACAGCCAAGAAAACACGTCGGTCATTGGCCACACTTCTAGTCACATGTCGTGTAAGGACAAGGGAAAAGTTGTGTGTCATATCACGGACCATATGAGAAACGAGACGGACTCGAAAAATAAATACATATGGGTGCGCAGATGTGAGTGATTTAATATTTCCTTTGTATTTACTAGACAAACATAATGTACATTGTCAACATCAACACGACACTAAGAAAGAGAGATAATTTAAAACTGAATTTATTGGTCTAATTGATGATTTGTCAAAAAATTACATAATGAAAAAGATTAATAGTTACTATATAACGATGATAAAGTTCACCATTCTAGTTTACTTTAAAAGTATAAGCACTTAGTAATTCCGGAACACTTGCGTCAGAAAATCAACGATGTGTGTTAGGTAGAGGGTAAACTATAATAAATAATTTAAGATTTTTGTTAGGTAGAGGGAAAACTGTAATAAGTAATTAAAGATCTGTATTAGGTAGAGGGCAAACTGTAATAAATAATGGATCAAAATCAATTTTTTTCTACCATTCCAAATTGGAATAAATGATTTTCAAAACAGGGTCTAATTTTTAAAAATAAGTTTATTTGAATCAATGAAGGATTTCTTCAATTTGTGATAATGCTATATATGCTGGTTGAGTTTTGATGTTTAAATAATATATTGTACAAATATGTATTCAAATTTTACTTAAATTCATCTTTATTTTCCGATTATTTCAAACAATTCTGAAGACTACTCCACAAATATGGTTCTGCTAATTTAAAAGAGAGCACACAAAAGACTTCCTCATGTGTCCATCCCTAATTGGGATTTTCAGAAGTGACTGCGTAGAAGTATGCAACCCCCTTCGAGATTCAAGTTCAAACTTTATATCCATCAAAACATGATGCGCTGATCCATCCATACAGCTGTAGGATGGTAACAGAATCTCATGGTCTATTCTTTCAGCCACATGAAGCCAGTGTAGATCCCTACTTGCTGGTTTAATGTGGTCTATTCTTTCAGCCACATGAAGCCAGTGTAGATCCTTACTTGCTGGTTTAATGTAGTCTATTCTTTCAGCCACAGGAAGCCAGTGTAGATCCCTACTTGCTGGTTTAATGTGGTCTATTCTTTCAGCCACATGAAGCCAGTGTAGATCCCTACTTGCTGGTTTAATGTGGTCTATTCTTTCAGCCACAGGAAGCCAGTGTAGATCCTTACATGCTGGTTTAATCTGGTCTGACTTTCCATCCTCATAACAATCCGCGCTGAAGAGTTTTGTATTCTCTAAAGTATATGCAGTTTGTTTAAAAGAAATCCTCACAGACTAAAGTTGCAGTAATCCAGTCTCGATAGTATTAAAGAAACCAAAGCAGCATAATATTGCGTTCTCTTATTCACTTGTTGACGCAATTAACCCAAGACACGACGATGGCGTAACAAGATTTGACCACAGAACTAATACAGAAGGTCATCGTCAGTTTACTGTCGACATAGAAAGCTAAATCAATGACGTTTTGTACAAACAGATTTCAGATATGACTACTCTTATCGAAGATTATAATCTGATGATTGTATAATATTTAAAACAATTAAGTGAGAACAGATAGAAAAATCTTCAAGATCACCGAAATAAACCATAATAATTAGTAACTAATTGGAGTTATGTCTTTCCCCGTCGAGAAGGGGTGGTTTCTAAGAGGCTCTACGGATTAGTAGGGTCGCGGACCTGACCAAAACATGAAATCGACAACTCCTGGCAAGCAATGCCGAAATCCGATATGTTAGGTGTTAGGTTCTAGTCACATATGATTACAGTCGCTGTACGGATCTTAGGCAAAGCATCTAGATGCAATGCCGATGATGAAAACCAAAGTACCCGTTGAGAGTCGGGTTATTCCGAAGCGACCGTTTCGTCCCCCTCAGTTTACTAGCAACGCAATCGAGCGGTGCCGGTTTAAGGCCAGGAGCGCCAGTACGGATTCGCAAAAAGTACCGCGAAGAATGCAGCGGACGCCAGCTCTGAGGAAACCTTCCAGTGGGGGTTACACCTTAGGTAGGCCATTGATGATCCCCTGCTTAGCAGCAGTCCTAACCATGGAGACTCGTGTGCTTTGCCGGGGGGGGGCGGGTACTCAGCTGTTACGTCCCTTTTGGGGCCAGATGGCTGAGAGGGTCTTCCGGGAAGACCCATGAAGAGCACTAGGCTCGGGGCTACTGATTTTCTTCCACAAGTAGGTTATTGAGTATGTCTTTCCAAAAACAAAAGTGTCAACTGTTAGGGAGTGAAAGAAGAAAAATAGACAAATGAATCAAACTAATTAATTGATGGAGCACGACATATTCAAACTAATGATTTTAAAAACAAACTTTAATTATGAAAAAAATACGAAACAAATCGTGTTCAAATGTAATAGCCACATATTACTAAAAGCTTCCATATAATTGTAAGACAAAATGCTAAAAATATCCTCTTCTCTATTTGTCCATCCATAAATCAGCCCCGAAAAACCATATATAAACTGTAACAGATTTTAAACTGCAAGGTTTAATTATGTAGTATTTTCCAAATTGACAACGTCATTTCTTAGTTACGAAACCTTAAAACTTTAGGGGCCATACGAAAAATAGTAAAATTGTAGTAATACAAAGGGAACATTTCATTTGGAAATAAAACAGGATAAGCTTAGGACGCAATAATCTTCTTTATAAAAGGGGTTTCTGTTAAAGGGTAAAATAAACTACAACAATTTACGACGCGGTGGTCGAGTGGCAGCGCACTGGACTGTCGTACCGATGGTCACGGGTTCGAATCCGTGTGAAGGCAAGGGCTTGTACCCATGGCCTAGGGCGTCCCTGAGTCACCCCGCTCCGAATGGGCACCTAACACATGTAGTGTTAGGCGGCTGGGTAATGCGTGGAACCCACAAAGCCGTGGCCTGTGAATGCTGCATCACTTGCCAACAGATCATCTGTCATGGTCTGTGGACGCAACTATCTTCTGCATAGAAGGAGCGTCTGTATAGATAAGATAAGAAGATAACAATTTACTATAAACCTCAGATAGACAAAGTGTTTATTTACTTTGTATTCACTGTTTGGTTAGATTATATTTTAATTATTTTGCAAACACTCGACTACATATATAACAAAGTATGTGTGTGTGTTTTTATTCATGCGTTGCTACACGATTCATCCGAATGCAATAAATTTTCGTGAGACAGCTGAGTATGCTCTTGGGATGGTAAATGTTAATTAACATATTTGTGTGGCCGTGGGCTACAAATTACGTTTTTACTTAAATGAGCTACATAAAATAGTTTAAGGTTTAGTTACTCTCTAAATCGATGGATCTTGAAAACAAATGTTATATAAAAACTAAAAAGCTCATATTTTAAAACAAATATGGGCAAATGAACTTCTTATGTTCATTCGCGGCTGGAGGGCAAAAACCTCTTTTTTTGTTCCTTGAACATTTAAGTTTATATTTCTATTGAGTTTATATGATCTTATAAATATTGATAAATATATCCATTGTGATTATTAATATAACAAATAATAACAAGTGTTTCAAATTTACATCTTGCACCAATTATGCCCAGGTACATTTCATGTCGTTTTTTTTTATATAAAACTAGCAGACCCGTCGTGCGTTGCAACGATCAAAGTAAAAAGGAATACATTTAAAGAAACCAATGAGTGGTATGTTTAAAAAAAATTCTGAAGAAACCTTCGTGGAAGTGTGAAAAAAAATCCAAGTTTCATAGCAAACAGATAAATAAATTAATAATTAAATAGTGTACAAAAGAAGAAACGATATTAAGGGCCCCGGCCCCAAAATGAGTAATATTATAGTTTTTTTTATTAACATTGTACTCAAGCTATATTCCTCAATATCGTGTAAAATTGAATAGGGAATACAATGATTAAAGTTCAGTAAAAAGACTTTTTCGAAGGAATGGAAATTAAGAGTTCAGTGCCCTATAGTAATATAGGCTCTTAAGTTTTTATATTCTAAGTTTTGTCAAAATCCAGTTATTTTCTCAATATCTAACTCTTTAACTACTTTTTATATACCTAAAATAGGGGGGAGATAACATTAAGGGGCCCCTGGCCCATTCGATGCAAGATGGCAATTTCAAAAACCTGTTCATTTTAGTTCATTTTTATTGTGGCTATATTTCTCAAGCTCTTTAAAAAGTAAATAGGAAACATATCTTAAACATATACAAAAAAAGATATTTGGGGCCCCGGCCCCGAAGATATTGGCATTAGAAGTTCAGTGTCTATAGTATTTTATTATAGGCTACCAAGTTTTTGTATGCAAAGTTTGGTGAAGATCTATTCATTTACAAAGTAGCTAACGTAAAAACTAATTTTTATATAGCTCATATAAGATAAAAATGACATTAAGGGCCCCAGGGCCCATTCTGGGCAAGATATAAAGTTCAAAACACCTGTTTATTTCAATTAGTATAATAATTGATACATGTGTCATAATTTGTCAAGATTGTTAATGATTGAAAGGTGAATAAAATCTTATACGTTTAAGAAATGTGAATTTTTGGGCCCCCAGCCCCAAAGGAATGAATATTAGCAGTTTAGTGCCCTATAGTAATTTAATAGTGGTTATCAAATTCTCATATACAAAGTTTGGATAAGATCCGACAATTTACACAGTAGCCAGCGCTTAAACTAATTTTTATATAGCTCATGTAAACAACAAATGACATTATGGGCCCCCGGTGCCCCAAGAGTGTTAAATTTAGAAAATAAAGTTGCCAGTTACCATCCCAGGTGGGTACTCAACAGTCTCCAACAATTTCACGACGATCGGATGAATAGTTTAGTCAGCTATAAAGGACATGCACACACATACACACACACAGACAGACATACTTTTATTTATATATAATAGATATAAGAGGAAAAAGACATTTAGGGCCCCTGGGCCCATTTGGCGAAAGATATAAATTTCAAAAACCTTTTCATTTAATTAAGTTTCCTCATAGATATATTCCTCAAGATCGTGAAAAATTGAATGGGGGAAAATACATTAAACATATACAAAGAAAAGACATTGGGGGCCCCGGCCCCGAAGGAATGGACATTTGAAGTTATGTGCCCTATAGTATTTTAATATGGGCTACCAAGTTTTTGTATTCAAATTTTGGTTTAGATCCATTCATTTACTCAGTAGCTAACGCATAAACTAATTTTTATATATCTTATAGAAGCAAAAAAAGACATTAAGGGCCCCGGGGCCCATTCAGTGCAAGATATAAAGTTCAAAACCCCTGTTCATTTTAATTTGTATAATAATGGATACATGTTTCATTATTTGTCAAGATTGTTAATGACTGAATGGTGAATAAAATCTTAAACGTTTAAGAAATGTGAATTTTTGGGCCCCCAGCCCCAAAGGAATGACTATTTGCAGTTCAGTGCCCTATAGTATTTTAATATTGGCTATCAAGTTGTCATATAAAAAGTTTGGTTAAAATCCAACAATTTACACAGTAGCTAGCGCTTAAACTAATTTTTATATAGCTCATATTAGCAAAAAATGACATTATGGGCCCCCGTGCCCCATGAGTGTTAAATTTAGAAAACAAAGTTGCCAGTTACCATTCCGGGAGCGCAATCAACAGTCTCAAAAAGTTTCATGACGATCGGATGAATGGTTTAGTCTGCTATAAAGGACATGCACACACACACACAGACATACTTTGATTTTTATATATATAGATGAGCTATGTGGCAATTAATTTAAGATCAGCTCCTGGATTTCGACCAAAGTCTGTATATAAAGAAATGTATAATCCATATTAAAATAAACAGGAAATTTAATTCCCAATGTCAATTCCTTTGGGACCGGTTGCCCCCAAAAAAATATTCATAAACGTTAAAGATTGTATCACTTATTACATTTTCTTCGGTCCTTACAAATATTGATAAATTTATCCATATTGATACAGCTTACAATGAGCAGATGTTTCAAACTTTAAACTAGCGATAATGTGACGGATGGACCATAGTGTATTTCTTTGTTGAATAAACTCTGGCATAGGTTTTTGGCATTAATAGTTTTAAAACACAAACATAATAGGGGGCCTTAAATGTCATATTTCTTTATTTCAGATATATTTAAAAATTTTCAGACCATAGCTACTGGATGAATTAACAAATCTTTAGCTCACTTAATACATAACAACTTAATGAAGAAAATACAATTTAATAGGACATTGCACTCCTAATGACCGTTTCTTTTTCACGGGCCTTCGATCCTAGTTCTTTTTCATAAAAATATTTAATTGGTTATTCCCAATTTCATTTTAAAAGACCTTGAAATATATTAACATTCAAATGCAACGTTATCCCTAATGAAATTTGCATGCGTTTAAAACTTCACAACTAGCAACATTGTGGTAAGAGGGCATTTAAAGTCATTTTTATTTGTTAAGATACGAAAAATTCATATTGTAGCTAATCGTTATATCACCAACAAAAATGTTTTCCATCGGCTTGTCTTATTTAGTACACTCAATATGACAGCAATATTGTTTTTCGCTAGGTAAACCATCTTTGTGCCACCACCAAAACTATTTCGTACGTCTCTTCCCACATCTGTCGCACAACGTGACAGCTACATTCTGTTTTATGATGGACAGATTGTTGCACAGAATCCATGAGAAACAACTGTTCCACGACGGAAGACTGTTAGAGACGAACTCCACAAGTAAACACGTCACAAACATCAAGGCTGACAGGACAAATCCATATCAATACACTTTAGATGTGACACTTGTCAATGTTCAAGTCGAAGATTTCGGGCAGTATTTGATCCACCTAAAATTTAATGTCAGAACTGTGTTGACATTTTTTATAACAGTTCAGAATTCAGGTGAGTTTACACAAAGTTATTTAATAAGTAGATTAGTTTCTGCTTTTCTCAACTGTGGAATATTTAACAGTTTAAAAAAAAATCCTTATGTTATCTGAATATGTTACATCTTTATGTAATATATTTTATGAAATTACGCTTTTAAAAAATGATATTTATTATTTTAGACATGGTAGTAATATTTGTAACGGACCTTTTAAACAGTTTGAGCTTTTAATTAATTTGATCTGTTTTATGAGCTATGAGAATACGCAATTACTATATACATGTAAAAGAAATAAACATTAAATGCCAGTGAATCAGAATGAATTAAAATATTACCGTAGGTTTTTCATACCTTTTCTTTCTGTAAAGTCACTGGAGTTGAAATAAAATAGTATATGCTGTCTGTATATTGATCTATATTTAAGGTGAATAAGTATATGACTTTAAAATATAATGTTTTAAATTAGATAATCTCTCTCTCTCTCTCTCTCTCTCTATATATATATATATATATATATATATATATATATATATATATAATTTACCAGAACAATCACAAGACAATTTCAAATAACCAAATAAGAATGACTTTCACTAGGGTCGGTCAATCACAGTTTTTGGTCTTCAGGGTGGTGCAAGGTGGGGGTGCAGGCTGCTAACCGCATAGCGCATGTCTCGAGACCAACAATGCGTCAACAGCGCCCTCCCCCCACCACTTTCACTCGCATTGTTCTGATTTATTCAAGCTGTAATTTGTGTCAGTCCTCCCTCCCCCCCCCCACCACTTTCTTTGCACTATATATGAGTGTGTGTGATGCGTATGCTACGCCATTGGTGGTTTCTAGTATTTATTATTTGATGTTTTAATTTTCTGTTTCTTTAAATACTAATATTCTTTCCAAAGTATTCAACACAAAAGAATAAATTGGTTGCTACTAAATGTTATTTTTAAAAAAGTAACATTAATTATCATGATAATAGTACAATTTAAAAAATAGAAATTTTTAATTAAGTACATTAACGTATATTATTTATATTACTATAATTATAGAATTATAACTTTTATTATTATTAACATAAAGTAGCAACCTTTATAAGGTTTACTTTAGAAAGAATATTAGTATAAAATTATAAATTTTGATTACTAGCAGAGACGGATGCCTGTTTTGTAACAAAATACAAAATGGTTTTGTTTTCAGTCAAAGTTCAAAGTGCAGCACACGACCGCTTCTCTCCGTTCATGTCTTACGGATTGCCTTGTGTTATCTTCCTTCTTTTAGTTCTTGCCTTGGTGGCTATTTATAGCATTGTTAAAAAGACAAAGTAAGTTTTTTTCGTAGCTTTGTAAAAAATATTAAACCAATAATCTCGTTTTCATCCAAATTTTAGGAATTGTCATCAGAGTTGAATGCAGAATTATTTTTTTTCTGAAAAAAATATTTTGCTTAAAATATTACATGCACATTTTATTATTTAATGTATGGAAATACAAAAAAATGTAATTATGACAACATTTACTTCATTAATTCATTGTAGTTGGAACAAATTACATTCTTGAATTAAAGTTACGTTAGAAAGTTTAACTTTTTACATTTAAATGCGACTAAAAAATTGTAATATTGTGTGATATTTTTGTTAAAATTAATAGTTTTCCTGCCTTATGTGTATATATTTCAATAACATTTTTTTAAATCCCTAAGTGTGCTTTGAAGAATGGCAACAATTCGGGTATGTTAAAAATATCATTTTAAAAATATATTTGTAAAATATATATATTTTTTTAAATTTGTTTAAATTCGTATAATAAAAAAAATTATACAATTCTTCAATAGCATACCCACGATTAATATTCTAGTAATTTGTATCAAAAGAGAATGCAAGAGTTTCATGTGATTGGCTTTAGGTATCTGGAATATATGTGATAACATTTATAATTGTAATTTATGTTTTTTAATAGCCTTTAAACTTTTAAATTCCAACTAAAATGCAATAAGTTGACTAAATTCACTTAGCTTGAAAACGAGCGTTAATACCTGGTTTAAATATAATTAATTTACGATATAGATAAATAATTTAAAGATCACATAGTTTTGATGCAGATGTCTTTATTATAGATGACAAAATAACTAAATAGATTCGATACAGAGGTCTTTATTATAGATGACACAATAACTAAATAGATTTGATACAGATGTCTTTATTATAGATGACAAAATAACTAAATAAATTTGATACAGATATCTTTATTATAGATGACAAAATAACTAAATAGATTTCTAGTTGACGGAAACAAATGTCCGGTGTAGATGTCTATTTTATATGTAACAATATTACACTGATAAAAAAGTCTAGCTCTTATGTAACAATATTACACTGATAAAAATGTCAAGCTCTTATGTAACAATATTACACTGATAAAAAAGTCTAGCTCTTATGTAACAATATTACACTGATAACAAAGTCTAGCTCTTATGTAACAATATTACACTGATAACAAAGTCTAGCTCTTATGTAACAATATTACACTGATCACAAAGTCTAGCTCTTATGTAACAGTATTACACTGATAACAAAGTCTAGCTCTTATGTAACAATATTACACTGATAACAAAGCCTAGCTCTTATGTAACAATATTACACTGATAACAAAGTCTAGCTCTTATGTAACAATATTACACTGATAACAAAGTCTAGCTCTTATGTAACAATATTACACTGATAAAAAAGTATAGCTCTTATGTAACAATATTACACTGATAAAAAAGTCAAGCTCTTATGTAACAATATTACACTGATAAAAAGTATATCTCTTATGTAACAATATTACACTGATAAAAAAGTCTAGCTCTTATGTAACAATATTACACTGATAAAAAAGTCTAGCTCTTGTGTAACAATGTTACGCGGTGACTATTATGCCCCTGATACCACGTGACGGTGCCCACCAATGCCCCAGGTTGTTTGGGCTGCTATACTCACGTCCTTTCCATCAGATATTCGTGTCTGAAATGCTAGGAGGCTGATGTTTTAGAGCTGTCTTAATGCCTATCAAATTATCTCACCTCAATTACAACTAGGACACCACAATTGTAAAAAAAAACTGTTGTGCACTTCTATAATTGTGAGAGTAAAATATATGCTCTCATATTTGGTGCGCTGTAAGATAAAAACACACCAGTGGTATAAATACTCACATATATGGTGCACTGAAAGATGAACTCAGAGGCGTAACAATTACTTGGCATCGGGGCAGTTGCCAACGGCGCCGAGGGCTAATCCTTCAATTAATTTATTCAAATTTAGTATTTTCCAACCTTTTCGATTTTTTTATATCCACTTGTCAAGGGCGCCAAAAATAAATTAGCCAAGGGTGCGGAAACAACAGTTTCACTTCTTGATGAACTAGCACCATTGGTATACATACTAACATAGCATGTCCACTCAGCGAACTGGCTGTGGTCGTGATGTTCTCAAATGTCTGGTTGTATATTTTAGGTGACATGGACCAAGTGATGAGGGATGGATTCAAGTACACGACACTGAGAGAAGATTAGGAGGGCACTACGCCGTATTGATAGACATTCCTTTCTGTTAGAGTTAGAGCTCACTGGATCTGTTTAAAATAACTTCATCCATCATCCTTTGTTAGATCTGTCACACATATGTTCATATTCACTATCTTGTTAGATCTATCAATTGTACATACATGTGTCATACCTTGTTTAATCCATTTTGTATAGCTTTATCTGTCAAACCTGTCTACATACCTCTTATTTTGTTGTATCTGCAAATATTTTACAAATGCACTTGCAAATATTGAAATACATTGTTTTATCATACCTCGTAACATTTGCCAAGTTTTTTTGCATCTTTACTAACTCAGGTAACTCTCTTTAACACCATTACATCTTTGATACCGTGTACCATCTGTCAAATATCATTACATCCTCAAATATTCTTTAAGTCTGCCAAATAGAGTAATATATATTTTTTTTTAATTTGCCGAATATCTTTACATGGGTCATAATGTATTTCCTTTGAGAATAAATGTATCATATGTATAAAGATTCAGTTAGCAATTTGAAAAGTGCAATGTGAGAAATAGACGTAAACATAATAATTAGACTGTATGCAATATTCATATGATAACATTAAAGTGTATGTTACAGATAAACATATGATTATATTGTGTTGTATATATATGGCAGATCATTTCAGTGTATACCAATACTATAACACAATTTGATTGTTTACCATATATATAACATATAATTATAGTGTATTTCATACATAATTATAGAGTGTGTCATAGATGTAATCTATAATTATTTTGTATTTCGTATATTAAACATATGATTAGGTTGCATTTTATATATATTTGTCATTAGATTGCATTCCATAGATACAATGTATAATTATAGCTCTCCCGTTATAAAGCATAATTAGATTGTATGCCACAGAAATAAAAATCTAATTAGATTGCATGTCACATATATAAAAGTTTTACTAGTTGTGTATGCAACAGATAACATATCATTATATTGTGTTTGATATATAATTATAGTTTATGTCATGTATATTATATAATTATATTGTATTTCTTAGATAAAATATATAATTGTATTTATACCATATATATAGCATATAATGTCAATGTATTTCATAGCTATAACTTATCATATGTTTTATGCATTGCTTCATGTTCCTTATTCTGTTTACTTCGCTATATCGTCCTCACATCAGAATCGTTCATGTAAAAACTCATCGAATCGCAAAGTGTAATGGAAGATATATGTCTAAAGCAGGTTAATAAAGCACAAAAGGCTTAAATCATTTTGTAGTCTTAGCTGTTTTATGTCTTACCGGTCCTTTGATAAACATTTATACCAATCTCTAAGTAATAAAGTGTCTTTGCTGAGCGTTTCAATTTCATACATGCTCTTAACTATAAGTCCGTCAACACTATCGAGCATTCAATAAAATGCTCCAAGTTCACAATATCGAGCATTCAAAGATATGGCTCATGGAGCAATACACCAAACGCACTATTTTATTGGAGAATTTAGATTTAAAAATAAAATAAATATTACCAAACTTTACCGCTGATTTTTATTTTTTTTGGAATGGCCACAACTGTCGTCTAGACTTGTCTAGTTCTATTGAACATAATGTGGGTGAGACTGCAATCAGACTTATAGATTAGTAAAGGGGATAACATGAAAACAGGGTATGAGTTGGCCTGACAGGACGTAACAAAACATGTAAACAGGCTATGAGTTGGCCTGACAGGACGTAACATAACATGTAAACAGAGTATGAGTTGGTCTGACAGGACGTAGCATAACATGTAAACAGGGTATGAGTTGGCCTGACAGGACGTAACATAACATGTAATCAGGGTATGAGTTGGCCTGACAGGACGTAACATAACATGTAAACAGGGTATGAGTTGGCCTGACAGGACGTAACATAACATGTAAACAAGGTATGAGTTGGCCTGACAGGACGTAACATAACATGTAAACGGGGTATGAGTTGGCCTGACAGGACGTAACATAACATGTAAAACAGGGTATGAGTTGGCCTGACATGACGTAACAAAACTGCGAAACGTTTCGGCAAAAGAGCCGTCCTCAACGAACAAAACGTTATATTTCAGCTTTACTCGAACTTATTGAAAATGAAATTGAAAAATTAGCAAATATTTGAACAGAAAAAAAAACTCCAAATACTCGAGATATCAAGCTGTCTTTAAATATTGGGGGGAAAAAACGATTTGTGGCTTCATCCACGATAAAATTAACATGATGAATTGAAAGCCTTTGTTAATTTTTATATGCGCAAACAAGTTCTTATGTACCAAGGTTGGTAAAGACCAAAATAGAAAATATTTAAATTTATTTTATATTGCTCTTTTAAGAAAAAAACCACAACATTTTGAGCTGCCGCCCCATTCAGTCACCAAGACCACTTTTTTGTATGTATACATTTTCTAGATATTTGCCAAGTATATTTAACATTGATCTATATATTTACATAAACATTATGTGAAACAAAGATTACAATTTTAAGAAAATATGACTTTGTTATCATGGACAGAAAGGAGTGGACATGCTAAGAAAATTGATTATGTTCTGTCTTTTTGAACTTTAAAATAAATAGTATCCCTAAGTGACACAGAACAAAATATGTTATGCATTTAATTTGTATTTATCCAGACTTCTGATTAAATAAATTGATATAATTAATCAAGACCTTTTAAAAACCTGAAAGTCAGATGTCACGTTTGAAAGATTTTTTTTTAGTGTAAATACATTGATGGTAGCTTCAAAATAAATTACACAAAACGAAAGAAATGTGACTTTTGTAGGGTTTCTCGTTTGTGTCAAATAATTTGAGACTGTTTATGAATTGAATCAAATGATTTAGTTTCTTTATTGCAACTTTTGATTTTAATAAAACACTATATTTATTTAAATATTTTCAATTTTGTTAAATGAATGATGTAGATCAGGTTAGCTTTAGCTGACAGCACTTCACTCTCACACACACACATACACACTCACTAACACACACATATACATACGCACACACACATGCGTTAAATAAAACTTTCATAATTAAAAATAAACTAATATTGAAACAAGGGATTCATAGTCCATATTAAACTTTAATGATGGTGTTGTCATATATCACCTTTGTTTAATGGCCCGGGTCCATTTCAGATGATTGTTATTTTGGAATATATAGTTTGACAAGTTTTTATTTGTGATTTTGAGTAAACAATTGTAAAAATGTTACATTGTTACTTATTGTTCAGTCTTAAGTAGCGCAGTTCACTAGACTTTTGCTAGGATCACCTCGCTTTACAAACATATTCAAGAACTTCACAAAATAGATTGCCATCAAATTACTTGTAATCATATACAAATTTAGATACACGTAACAAAACATATATCCGTCATCCAATGGTAGTCAGATGGGACGAAATTGGCGCAGCTAATCGAAGAGATGTAATGGGTGAGAATTGCATGGTTTCATTGAACAAAACGGGAAGGACCGTTCACAAATTGTTTCAGTGTGTATCTTAGGGATAAAAGTACTATTTGAATACGAGATTGTGAATAGACATATCGAAGTTCGCTATGATATGAAGAAAAAACTCCTCATTAAAAACATCAGTAGATTACAAACTTTGATTACACATTTAAAAGTAAGGGATGTGACTGCTGATTTTGTTTTGTATACAGTGATAAGAATAAATAACTTCCCTTTGCTAACCTCTCGTGATTAATTACTTTCATAAGCTAGCATAACGTAGTTAATGTATTCTCTTTGTTAAAATCATGGAAAAAATGTCTGCTCTTAGTCAACGAAATGTAAAACCCTACAAAATTGTTAGCAATAGACAAAACCATACATAATTGTTTGCAATAGAATTAGGTGGCCCAGATTGTAATACAAAAATTGAAAAAAATAAATACTGAACGATTCTTGTGCGATGCCCCACTAATGATGAGACTTATCGGAGGCCGTAGGCGGCTGCCTAGTTTGCCTATGCCCAAAGTCGGCCCTGTCATAAAAGATACTGGAGTGTGGGCGGCAGAGTGTGTCTCTATTATAACAGCAAGATGTGATCATAGTTTATACAATGTACAAACACTAACAACATTAATACTACTATATTCATTCAAGATCCATACGGGTATTTCATTTCGTCGACAATGAATATATAATTAGTTTAAAATTTTTATGTTCAATCTCCACGTTTTTTGGACGTCAAATAACGAAATAGTTGACCAAAAAATATATCTGAAATCACGAAAGGAACGAATTCATAGATCAACTGTCTTTTAAATTCACAAATAATATGGTACTCTTAGAAAATGTCAGCGTATTGAATATATCTTGTCTTATTGGCCTTTTTCTACTATGAAAATACTAATATTGCTCTTTAAAATGTGCAACTCATTAAAACAAATTACTTTATATCTTAAAACACCAATGCACAACACATTTCCTTTTTAATACCAAATCGTTGTGTGACCCTGTGCGTTGTAATAGTCGAATACCTAATGTATTAATTGAGTGATTTAAATGAAGCAGGTCACTACAAGGTAGTAAAATATCGGTGTAAATACTAACTGATTGAGTTAAATGATGCAGGTCACTACAAGGTAGTAAAATATTGGTGTAAATACTAACTGAGTGAGTTAAATGATGCAGGTCACTACAAGGTAGTAAAATATTGGTGTAAATACTAACTGAGTGAGTTAAATGATGCAGGTCACTACAAGGTAGTAAAATATTGGTGTAAATACTAACTGAGTGAGTTAAATGACGCAGTCTTCTACAATGTAGTAAAATATTGGTGTAAATACTAACTGAGTGTGTTAAATTATGTAATATTGAATGATCGAAGACATATACCACTGACCTGACACAACAACGTTAAGACTACTTGAACCAAACTGTTAAGAACTATATGTTTACATTTCTGCCATCTCTCGTGATGGAGTCTGGGCAAATGATGCAGAAATCCTGGCACCAACATAAATGTTACTTAGGGGTATCAGGTTCTATACATAAGTCAAAAGTCGATCATGCGTTCAATGTGTTTAAATATCCCACAATGAAGCAATCGCAGTACAGGTTTGTCAACACTGATGTACCGAAAACAGTGGTTAAACAACGAATAGACATATCATCGTCATATTCTTACAACCCACAATATTGCACTCCGACACTGGTTGTAAAGGTGTCGACAGTTGCGTTCCTGTTTTCTAAATATATAAGACAATGTCTTGACTCTCCGATCATATGATATACATGTTTTTATATACAGCATATAATTCTGGTACACACCTTAGTACTACTACAACTTCTAACTCTACATCTTTGTCCACATGACTTACTATCATAATCCGAGTAGACAACTATTGACCGTGTCTCAAATGCTGAAAATACTCGAGCTACCTCGATGTGTGACTAGACCCCTACACTCTGTCACGCTTTACTAAAACTCTCTAATGTTGTCTAGTGTGTGTCTCTCCACACCAAAATAACTATAAGCCGTTGTCTTCATTAAATATCATTGATCGACTAAAACTCTCTAAAGTTATCTAGTGTGTGTCTCTCCACACCAATTATATAATGTTATCTAGTCTGCGTCTCTCCACACCACAATATCTAATGTTATCTAGTCTGCGTATATCCACACCACAATATATAATGTTATCTAGTCTGCGTATATCCACACCATAATATATAATGTTATCTAGTCTCCGTCTCTCCACACCACAATATCTAATGTTATCTAGTGTGTGTCTCTCCACAACACAATATCTATATGCCGTCTGACTTCATGAACTATCATTGATCGACTAAAACTCTCTAAAGTTATCTATTGTGTGTCTCTCCGCACCAATTAACTAATGTTATCTAGTCTGCGTCTCTCCAAACCACAATATCTAATGTTATCTAGTGTGTGTCTCTCCACACCACAATATATAATTTTATCTAGTCTGTGTCTCTCCATACCACAATATCTATATGTCGTCTGTCTTCATGGACTATCTTTAAGTGACTAAAACTTTTAACTATTATCTTTTGTGTCTCCCCACACCACACTATATATAGGTCGTCTGTCCTCATGAACCATCATTGATCGACTAAAACGTTTAACTATTATCTGCACAGGTGAACTGTCTTCATGTCACTGCAGCATGGCCAGAGCTCACATTAAATATCAGTACATTTGTGACCAGTGATTCTCATTCCTTGACCGACATTTGTGACTTGTGATTCTCATAACTTGACACCAACATTTGTGACCAATTATTCTCATACCTTGACACCAACATTTGAGACCAGTGATTCTCATACCTTGACACCAAAATTTGTGACCAGTGATTCTCATGCCTTGACACCAACATTTGTGACCAGTGATTCTCATACCTTGACACCAAGTTTGTGAATGGGGTGAAATGTAAAATATTTTTTAATACTCCATTTTTGCTTTGGATCCCTTTTTTGTGAAAAATTAATCATTTAAAAAATAACCCAACTCATGTTAAATATACTATTTTATTATTTTATGTAACTTATTTACTTTAAAAGTGACCGGAGGGAAGTGAATTCAATTAACACTTTGTCAGTTCAACAATTTGTTTGTTCGTTTGTTTGCATCTTTATTGTTTTTACTTTTACCTTACTCGTGTCCGAATAAAAACTGCGGGCAGAGTATGACACATATAACTAACCTGAGAATAACGTTAATAATTAATGTTCTTGTTTATTTGTTCAGTCAAGACGACAAATGAAGGCAAAAGTCGATGATTATTTATTGTTAAAAAACAAATAAATTAATTTTTAAAAAGCCGATGAAGATATGTGGAATTTATACATAGAAATTTATGACGTCAAGCAATGAAAGTCAGAAACTTGAAGCTATTATTTATACATAGAAATGTATGACGTCAAGCAGTGAAAGTCAGAAACTTGAAGCTATTATTTATACATAGAAATGCATGACACCAAGCAGTTAAAGTCAGAAACTTGAAGCTATTATTTATACATAGAAATGCATGACATCAAGCAGTGAAAGTCAGAAACTTGAAGCTATTAGGCCGACGTCCATCATCTCTACCAGGACCACCACCGTCATTGGAGCATGGAATGTACACACGATGTATGAGACTGGTAAAACAACACAAATAGCCACTGAGATGAGGAACAATAAAGTATAAACTAGGAATCAGATAAAAGAGATGGACAGGATGTGGACAGAAAAATCACAGGAGAGGTGCTGTTTTTTTAAGACGTATGCAATACAATGACATCGTTTTGTGTTGAAACTTGCATTTTATAAAATTTTGAATTTTGTTAACGTGTTGGTTTTTATGGTTTATATAGATAAACCATGCAAGACGGGAAGAACGAGAAATTGTAAAAAAATTTCTTTTTGCATTCATATGAAACAAGGAAAGTATTATTCATCCCTATGTCTATCAAAGTGTTATATTAAAATGTGTATGTGTTGTCAGATTAAAATATTTTTATAACGTATGACGTTGTTAACGTTTATATATTTTTTTGAGATAAATGTAAAAGTATTATACAAACGCCTTAGACTTACAATTGAGTTTTTCAACTGGAGTTTTGCATTTTTGTGATACTAGTCAAATGTAAGCAAGATAACTGTTACAGCTAATGTAAAAACTAGATAACTGTTACAGCTAATGTTAAAACTAGATAACTGTTACAGCTAATGTTAAAACTAGATAACTGTTACAGCTAATGTTAAAACTAGATAACTGTTACAGCTAATGTTAAAACTAGAGGCACCAATTTTTTATTGAGAAGTGCAAGCACCACTAATGTTACATTTGAAATAATTTGTTTATTATCGTTTCGACACTTCTAGCTCATAGCATAAATAAATGTTTATAAAGTCGTCTTTTGGTTGCATTAGTTTAATGTTAACACGGTTTTAAAAGTTCATCAGATCAGTGTAGTGATAGACTTTATTAAATAACACTTTTTGTACAGACTTATGTCTGATGTTACAGATGTACATGTAAACTTTGTTTGTATTTTATTTTGACTTCGTCGCTTTTTCGGTTTTAAACACATATAACGTTTTTATTTAAATAATAAAGTTGGGTATCCATTAGCCTCAATATTAAACCACAAACAGTGTCAGACACTTTTAGATTTATCCACATAATGTAAAATTACTAACCACTAGGATTAAGACATATGCTTTTCTATAACCGCACTATGACGTCACATTTATAAGTTCACCCCATATGATGACACATTCACCGATGATATAAGAAGATTGATTTGTTTAAATATCCCACACTGAAAGCAATCACAGTACATGTTTGTCAACACTGATGTACCGAAAAAACTGGTTCAACCAGAAATTGATATATCATCCGCATGTTACCACACACCACAATAATGTACACCCCAAATCCACATATGACCACACCAACCACAGTGTTTTCATATCAACAAACATTTCCGTTTTTGTAAATACATTTATAAATAAACATAAACACACAAACAATAATAATATAAAACAGTCAAACAATTCATTTTTACTTGTTTATTTTGTCTTATGAAATTAAACACATAAAATGGTAATCAATAAAATAAACTGTTTAAAATACTAACATAGTTGATACTTTTATAGAATTAAATATTAAATTTAACTTAAAATACAACAATGTCCATATGTAAAAGAAAGGAAATATTAAAATATAACAAGAAATTCTAATACTATTACAAGATGTTACATGTTTGTTGGTGGTGTGGGTGCCGATATGGAAGGTGAGAGTGTACATGAGGCGTGTTGTTGGTGGTGTGTGTGCCGATATGGAAGGTGAGAGTGTACATGAGGCGTGTTGTTGGTGGTGTGGGTGCCGATATGGAAGGTGAGAGTGTACATGAGGCGTGTTGTTGGTGGTGTGGGTGCCGATATGGAAGGTGAGAGTGTACATGAGGCGTGTTGTTGGTGGTGTGGGTGCCGATATGGAAGGTGAGAGTGTACATGAGGCGTGTTGTTGGTGGTGTGGTGCCGATATGGAAGGTGAGAGTGTACATGAGGCGTGTTGTTGGTGGTGTGGGTGCCGATATGGAAGGTGAGAGTGTACATGAGGCGTGTTGTTGGTGGTGATAATTTGATGTATTAGAGTCTAATACAACTTTCAAAACATGATTAGTTTATATAGTCACAGTTTCAATAAGAACTTACTGTAATAAATAGAGAACAAAAGATATAGTGTTATTAATACATTAGATAGAATTGTTGGAGATAGGGGTGCCAAAAATTAAGCTTGGGGCGCACATGGGGCGTTAAAATGGCTGTTATCAATGACAAGAAACAATAGTTTATATTAGTTATATAAATAGTCGCTGATTTATTTTAAAAACATAGATTAACAATTGTATGTGACTATGTTTTATTGACAAAAAATAGTTAGAGGTGGGTGTGAAATACTTGTACTGGGGGCGCACATGGGGCGTGATAGACTGGGGGCGCCATGGGCGTGATAAACTGTATGGGGGCGCACATGGGGCTATAGACTGGGGGTGCACATGGGCGTGATAGACTGGGGGTGCACATGAGCGTGATAGACTGGTATGGGGGCGCACATGGGGCGTGATAGACTGGGGGCGCACATGGGGCGTGATAGACTGGTAGTGGGCGGCAAATGGGGCGTGATAGACTGTACTGGGGGCGCACATGGGCGTGATAGACTGGTACTGGGGCGCACATGGGGCGTGATAGACTGGGGGGGCTCATGGGGTGTGATAGACTGTGTTGTATTTTATAGTCATTTAACATTTTGGTACAAGTTATTTAAAAAAATAGATTTTTAAACATAAATATTTATTTGATATTAACAGTTTATAAGTACATGAAATGGGTAAATTAAGGGTAAGGGATCCGACACTGATGGTAGGGGTGCCGACTTTGTTGTTGAGGGTGCTGACAATGGTAGTGAGGTGGATGCATTAAATGTGGTAGTGGTCAAGCTTTATTAAAATAGTGTCCATTTGATACCAGTTTGTATCAAGTCAAAATGTAAACAATAAAAACATTTTCTAGTAATAATTCATAAGTACATGGGAATGTAGGAGGTAGGGTGCCGACACTGGTGGTTAGGGCGCACATGGGGCGTGGTGTTGTGGTGTACATGGGGCGTGGTGTTGTGGTGTACATGGGGCGTGGTGTTGTGGTGTACATGGGGCGTGGTGTTGTGGTGTACATGGGGCGTGGTGTTGTGGTGTACATGGGGCGTGGTGTTGTGGTGTACATGGGGCGTGGTGTTGTGGTGTACATGGGGCGTGGTGTTGTGGTGTACATGGGGCGTGGTGTTGTGGTGTACATGGGGCGTGGTAGAGGGTGTTGTCTATTACAACAATCAACAGTTGATACAAGTTTGTATAAAGTATATAAAATATTATAACATTGTTTACATTATAGATATTAGCTCCAGTCCCAACCAGCGCCACTAAAATTTCTTCCCTCAGAGTTGACCCCACTGTGGACATGGTGGCATACAACCAGCCACATCATACCCCAGTGGGTGGACATAGCCCCACTACTGCCTGGACATGTACATGTTGTGTACGTGTACTTGGTCCTAACATCACTCACCTTGTACCTGTCTATCCAGTGTCCTACAGAGATCTGTTTAGGACATCCATGTGGATGTGATACTATCAATGTCAACTTGTCTCCACGTCCGCCATATTTGTTGTTTACTTTCTTCCATAGATCATCCCAGTGGTCCACCATCTTGTCCAGTTTGTTCAGTAAATCTACGTCACATGTCACACATTTCAACCAACACCTGTCTTCCTCAATGTTTGCATCACCACCGTCCAGCCATCAAGAGTGACCAGTGGACTATCTTGTCTATCAAAGAACAATCTACACGTGGTGTGTCTCGCCTCAAGGTCATCAAACACCACGTGTGTGGCCGTGTACATCCTTACCTCCCCCCACACTTTGCTGGGTGTGTCCGAGTGTTGACACTTGTGACATGGACAAGTTCCCTTGTTGTATTTAATGTTTACATACCTCACCTCCCAGTCCCTACTCTCATGACGTCACTTCCTCTCTTGTCATAAAATGCATATGGTTGTTTGGTGTTTGGCCAAAACTCTGGTCTTTCTGTACTGGTCATTGTAACAGCTACCCTGACAGTGAGGTCAGCTACAGCTTTGATGTACTCAACTAGGAGGTTGTCATGGTTACCTTCAGGCAGGTGATTGATGTTAAAATCGTTGACAGGTACAAACTGTGTGTGACCTGGATTCTTCTCACAGCATCAAGATGTTTGTGTAGATCTGCTTCTCCTCCTTCTGACACCTGGGTTTCATGTGTACCTGACAAGGTCATCAAAGAAAGTACATTTTAATCCATGTCTTACACCTGTCTCTCTTCTATTATCTCTATTGAAATAGATTTCATTTAGTCTATTATTTCGTTTCAATAGATTCAAAGATTAATTTCTAATATGAATTATGAGACATTTTTTAATAAAGGTGGATATAGAATGTTGGATACAACAATGATAGCCGTTGAAATTAAACTGTTGTATTGTTATATATCAACTAATATATAAAAGGAGATTTACCACAGAAAATATCTGAAAGATCCTTCTTGTTGCATTTGACATTTGGCTCAGCAACCTGACTGTCATTTGTGTCATCTTCCAGGCTGTCCTCTGTGTCATCTTCCAGGCTGTCCTCTGTGTCATCTTCCAGTCTGTCTTCTGTGAGATCTTCTTGACTGTCATCTGGTTTATTTTTTTCTTGGCTTTGTTCTTTAAGATGATCTAATTATGATATAAATCAAATATGTTATATTTACAATAAGATAATATTATAATGATTCATGTCTTTCTCACACCTCTTTCTCTCTCTCTCTCTCTCTCTCTCTCTCTCTCTCTCTATTTCAATTCAACTGGGATAATTGAAAATGTTCAAGAAAGTTTTCATTATATGTTATACATCCATTAAATTTATATCAACATAATATTACCTGAGCAAAAACTTGATTGATCTTTCTTGTCACATCTGCCATCTTTGACATCTGGTTGTCCGTCATGTATGTCAAATTCACTGTGGATGTGCTCTTGGCAATATTCTGAATAAGGTAGTTATTTGATATATTAATAAAATCAATTCTAAATTAACTCTTGTATTCTAAATATTTCTTTCTATTTTTCTGTCATATGCTATATCTATATCAGTTTTATTCTCCATCTCTCTCCCTCTGTTGATTTCTTTGTCGCTGTCTATGTCTCTTCTAATACACATTATCTATCTTATTAGGACGCTTTCTCGCTCTCCTCTTTTTCTCTCTTTTGACGCTTTCTCTCTCACTCTCACTTTCGATGCCTAATCTCTCTCTCTATCTCTGTCCCTCTCTAAATTTTTTCTCTCTTCCTCCTTCTCTCTCTCTCTCTTCTATGAAAATTGTTACGAAATTCTATAAGAAATGTATATTAAAAATAAATATATTTAAAGTTATTTGTAGCAAAATTTTACCATTGTTTTGTAACTCATTGAAATTTTCTGTTACCAGACATGAGTTAGTGTAAGCATTCTGAAAATAGAAAAAAAAAGAATTAAACAATTATAAACATAATTTTTTTTTAAAAATTTAAATTTAAAAAGTTTATACATATTTCATGTTCGATTTAAAAAATAAATTTTAGTTGATAGACCCTTGTTCTTATTTGTCCCATTTATCGACAATGTGAGTACATTAGCGCACGAGAAAAGTGCTGTGTTATTAAATTTCGCTAGTTTTAGCTGACTAATTAACTGTAGTAAAAACTGATCAGACAGATGTCAAATTTTAATACTTTTTACAATTAAGCTAATCAATTATTTAAAAGAATAAAAACTGTATATACACATTGTTTGACATCTGCTCAGTTAAAAATTAAATAAAAACGGTAAGACGCATAGGCAGTTAAAGTACGGTCAAATGAGTTTTCAAGTTATGTCAGCTAGTGAACATCTTCCTTGGAATGATCAAAAGATTCGTCTGTCGTCTGCAATAATTATTTAATAGATGGGCCATATCAATACTTAAATACTACAACTTCGAATTATGAGTACTTAAAATTCAACCTTTCATTAAAAAAAATATATGCATTTTAAAGTATAAAAAAATAATCTATTCTGTTTTAATAGACAATCATCCCTATATATATTGCGCCTAAGCGCGTCTGAAGCCGCGTGTGTGTGTGTGGGTGCTCGCTATGCCGGGTAACTCCCGAAAATAAAATAAATTATTGAAAATTAAGACGTAAAATAATAAAAGTTTTGGTGTCGAGATTAACAAGACGGCGTTTCTCGCCATAAAATATTGTGACTTTTACGCCATAGTTCGAGCTCATATTAATTTGTAAAATGGAAACAAAGTAAAAAGAGCCGCGGCTATTTCAATGAAATGTGATTTTTTTTAATGGTACTATATGTTTGTGTGTTTATGTTTGTGTGTGCAAGTGTGTGAATAAAGTGAGTGTGTGTGTATTATGTTGTAAACTAAATGTAATGAAACGGTTTATTTTTATGTCTGATAATGTTGCGCCTCTAAAAAGACTACGTATATATTTTTTTTAAAAATTTAGAATTAATATTTGTTTTCAAATTACATCTATACACAGTTTCCTTTATGTATTTCTGAAATGTATTTTATCCAGACGTTCGAAAAATTGTTTGCAGTAATCTTTCTATAGATGTCTACATTTATTTTCAACGTTAATCTACCTAACGTTTTGTTTTTCAAACCATAGTCCTTGTTTTTTTAGCGCAATATTTTAACAATATTTATATACTACTAGCAGACCCGTCGTGCGGTGCAACGATCTCAGTAAAAAGGAATATATATAGATAAAAAATAAATTACTTTAAGGGTCACCAGGCCCATCAGTTTAAAATATGAAGTTCGAAAATCTGTTCATTTCAATCAATTTCATAACAAAAATATAAATATATGTATCTATATTTCTCAATATCGTGTAAAATTGAATGGGGAATACAATATTAAAAATTTAGTAAAAACACATTTAGGGCCCCTAGCCCCGATGAAATGGACAATATGAGATCAGTGCCCTATAGAAATTTAATATAGTCTTTTAAGTTTTTATATACCGCGTTTGGTCAAAATCCATTTATTTTCTCATTTGCTAACACCTAAACTAATTTTTATATATATGTAGATATAAGGAAAACTACATTAAGGGGTCCCCAGGCCCGTTGAATTCAAGATGTACATTTTTAAAACATGTTCATTTAAATTCATTTTAATCATGGATATATTTCTCAAGATCGTTAAAAACTGAGTGGGAAATAATATCTTAGAGTATACACAAAAAAAGACATTTGGGGTCCCCAGCCCATTCAATGTAAGATGTAAATTTCAAAATGCTGTGTTCATTTTAATTCAGTCTCATCATTGATATATTTCTTAAGATCGTTAAAATAGAATGGGAAATAATATCGCAAACACATACGAAATAATACATTTAGGGCCCCCGGCCCTGAACAATTAAAAATTAGAAGTGCAGTGCCCTTTGTTATTTTAATATGGGCTACCCAGTTTTTATATACCAAGTTTAGTTAAGATCCATTCATTTACTCAGTAGTTAACGCATACACTCATTTTTATACAGCTCATAAAAGCAAAAAACGACATTAAGGGCCCCAGGGCCCATTTAGTGCAAAATGTCAAGTTCAAAACTCCTGTTCATTTCAATCAATTTCAATGTGGATATATTTATCTATATTTCTCAATATCTTTAATAATTGAATGGGGAATAAAATATTAAACGTTTATGAAATAAGACATTTTGGGCCCCCAGTCCCGAAGAAATGGACATTAGGAAATTAGTCCATTTAGTATTTCTATATTGGCTACCAAGTTGTTATAAACAAAGTTTGGTTAATATCCATCAATTTACCTAATAGCTACCGCTTAAACTAATTTTATATAGCTCATATATAAGAAAATAAATCATTTTATGGGCCCCCGGCACCCCATGAGGGTTCAATTTTGAAAAATGTAGCCTGTGGCCATCCCAAGAGCGTACTCAAAAATATTCAAAAGTTTCATGGCGATCGGATGAATGGTTTAGTCAGCTATAAAAGACATGCATGCATACATACATACATACATACATTGATTTTTATATATATAGATATAACATTAGAAAAAACAACGTTGAGGGCCCCCGGGCCCAAACGGTGCTAGAAGTTAACTTTAACATACCTGTTCATTTCAATCTGGATAATGATAGATATATTAGTCAATGCTTTTCAAGATCGTGTAAATCATAACGGGAATAAAGTATTTAACAGTTACAAAAAAACAAAAAAAAAGATTTTGGGCCCCCGGCCCCGAAGGAACGGACATTAGGAGTTCAATGCCCTATGGTACTTTAATATAGGCTATCAAGTTGTTATGTACCAAGTTTGGTCAAGTTCCATTCATTTTCCAAGCAGCTAACCCCTAAACTTTTTTTTATATAACTCATATAAGAAAAAAATCTCATTATGGGCCCCCGGCGCCCCATGAGTGTTAATTTTTGAAAAAATTAGCCTATTTCCATGCCGGGAGAGTACTCAAAAGTCTCCAAAAGTTTCATGGCGATCGGATGAATGGTTTTGTCAGCTATAACAGACATGCATACATACATACATACATACATACATTGATTTTTAAATATATAGATAAGATTAGCAAAAACAACATTAAGGGCCCCGTGCCCAATCGGTGCAAGACATTAACTTTAAAATACCTGTTCATTTCAATCTGGATCATGATAGATATATTAGTCAATGCTTTTCAAGATCGTGTAAATCCTAACGGGAATAAAGTATTCAACGCTTACACAAAAAAAAGATTTTGGGCCCCTGGCCCCGAAGCAATGGACATTAGGAGTTCAATGCCATATGGTACTTTAATATTGGCTATCAAGTTGTTATGTACCAAGTTTGGTCAAGATCCATTCATTTTCCAAGCAGCTAAGCCCCAAACTAATTTGTATATTGCTCATATAAGAAAGAATTCTGATTATGGGCCCCCAGCGCCCCATGAGTGTTAAATTTTGAAAAAAGTAGCCTATTTCCATCCCGGGAGCGTACTCAAAAGTCTCCAAAAGTTTCATGGCGATCGGATGAATAGTTTAGTCAGCTAACGGGAATAAAGTATCTAATGCTTACACAAATAAAGATTTTGGGCCCCCCGGCCCCGAAGGAACGGACATTAGGAATTCAATGCCATATGATACTTTAATATAGGCTATCAAGTTGTTATGTACCAAGTTTGGTCAAGATCCATTCATTTTCCAAGCAGCTAAGCCCTAAACTAATTTTTATATAGCTCATATAAGAATAAATTCTCATTATGGGACCCCCGGCGCCCCATGAGTGTTAAATTTTGACAAAAAGTAGGCGATTTCCATCCCGGGAGCGTACTCAAAAGTCTCCAAAAGTTTCATGGCGATCGGATGAATGGTTTAGTCAGCTAACGGGAATAAAGTATCTAACGCTTACACAAAAAAAGATTTTGGGCCCCCGGCCCCGAAGAAACGGACATTAGGAGTTCAATGCCATATGATACTTAAATATAGGCTATCAAGTTGTTATGTACCAAGTTTGGTCAAGATCCATTCATTTTCCAAGCAGCTAAGCCCTAAACTAATTTTTATATAGCTCATATCAGACAAAATTCTCATTATGGGCCCCCGGCGCCCCATGAGTGTTAAATTTTGAAAAAAAGTAGCCTATTTTCATCCCGGGAGCGTACTCAAAAGTCTCCAAAAGTTTCATTGCGATCGGATGAATGGTTTAGTCAACTATAACAGACATGCATACATACATACATACATACATACATACATACATACATTGATTTATATATATATAGATTATTTTCTTTATTATCAAATACACAGTATCATTTTACCACTTTTATTTGTATCTTTTATATGTCTAATTTCAATAACTAATGTATTTGACATTTTAAAAGTTAGTTATAAATAATCAAATACTAACAATGTATTCAATGCATTAGAGAAAGAAAGCACATGAGTGAAACCAGATACCAAACACTATAGCTTAGCCACTGTTAATATTCTTTTTGCATAAATTAAGTTAAACATGCTAGGTAAGTTATATTTTAAATAAAAAAATGCACGAAGCAAGTGATTAGTGATGAAAGCAATGCCATTGATTCTTAGGTGGGAGATTTATTTTCCTTCGGTGCTTAAATAGTTTACACGATTTTTTTTTCTGGAACGATTGCTCCATAAACTGCCCCAAGGAAATAGAAGGAATGAAAAAAAAAGTCGGTACTTTTATAGACGAATATGTATTATATATAGGAGTTATATGCACGGACCTATGAGTGTGGGTAATAAGTGGAACAGCTATTTTTATATTGAGTACAACTTTATGACCTTTTGATTTGTACCATTTATTAGTGGGGTAAGAGTAAAAAATATCGCCCAACCCTGGATGACATAAACAATGTAGCTTAGCAACTGTTTTTATACTTTTTGCATAGATTAAACTAAACCAGCAGGGTAAATTTTTAGCCCAGACCTTGCGATTCAAAATGTTTCTTTAAAACAATTAAAACCCATACACACCTTACTTAGGCATCAAAATTCACATAAATGATATGCTTTTCCCATAAAAAATCATTGCTAAGAAAGGTATTTAAGAGCTAACAAAACTAAAACATTCATTAAAAATATAGTTACATTTCTAGAACAATGAGTTGCGTGGCACACACTTCGGGTATTAACTGTACTGTTCTTTAAGGTACAAATATATTTAGTGTAAAGACATATCGCGGGTATTACGACTCATATATAGGTTCTAGCTTCAGAAAGTGCGTGCTCAAGCGAAAAAATACACTAACAGCAACTGATATTTAGACATAACAGCTTGATTTTATTTGAGCAATATTATGCAACGAGGATAAAGTTTTGTATAAAGACTGATTTCAAAGGCAGATCATGTGGTTTACTAAATGGCAGTTTTCTTTCAAGCTGTACACACTTTCTTGAAAAAAATCTTTTTTAAATTATTATGATTTAATATTAAATGCCTACAAATATATGTTATATATTAAGACCATTACCAAATATGTCATTGTATAAGCTAAAAAAAGCTACAAGGAAAAAAGGCTTAAATACAAATACAACGAAAAGTAATCCTAAAATGCTACCTCACTTTGGTGAGACCTGTACTAGAATATGCATCTTCTGTATGGGACCCATCCACCAAAGAAAACATTGATAAACTAGAACAAATTCAAAAAAGAGCTGCCAGATTCATTACTTGAGAATATTCAAAACTGACAAGAATAACACCATTAGTTAAATCATTAAACCTTGAAACACTAGAGGATAGAAGAACCAAGAGCAAAGTAGTAATCATACATAAAGCAATTAATTCTAATTTAGAAATACAACACAAAGATAACTTAATACAACCCTCAGATAGACATAAGGATAAAAACACCTTTCTTATTCCGTATGCAAGAACAAACACATACAAGTTTTCCTTCTTCCCGTCCGGAATTCGGGCATGTAAACAGATAAGATAAGATAAGATTTATTTTTGTGGAACAAGTATCTGCCAATTTATTGCTTTGTTAATACTAGAAGAAAAGAGTGGGAAGTCCTTTCAAAATGATATAATTTATTAGAAAATCAATCTCTAGGAATTAAAAAAAATAAAACATTGTTTTTATCTTAATATTCGTGTGAAAAGAAAATGTGTATTTTAAACCCATAAACCATATTTCCACCCTCCACTAAGCATATATATTCAAATAAATATTATCTGGCAACAATAATAAGTAATTTGTCTTAAACTAATTTCATGCTTAAACTTAAACTATACAATGGAAATTGTGTTTTTTAGAGCATTTTCCTAGAACCAAAGGAATCATATGGACATATATATATATTTTTTTATTCATGTGAAAAGAAATTGAGCCTTGCCGATTAGATTTTTATAACTACTGATAAGTAACTTTCATATTCTGTAGGAGTATATTATATAGAGAAAAGCATGCGTTATTAAAGCAGACATACCAAAATTGATGGTTATTAATTAAATTCATCATACTTTCTATTTTCTCGACACACATATTGTGAATTTTATAAGAAGTGGTTTGATTTATCACTACCCTAATTTCATGATGCATTTACATTCATTTTTAAGGGAAATTTGAGACCAAAAACCAAATAAAGTTATTTTTTAATTGTGCCTACCCCTGTTCTGGCAAAAAATACACTAATAGCAACTGATATTGTGACATAACAACTTGATTTTAGTTGAGCAATATTATACAAAGAGGATAAATTTTTGTATACAGACTGATTTTTTAAAAACTATTCTGTTTTAAAATCAAATGCCTACATAATATATGTTATATATTAAGCCCTAACTTATATGTCATTTTATAAGCTAAAAAAGCTCTAATGAAAAAAGGCTTGAATATAAATAGAAAGAAAAATAATCCGTTATTTAAGTGAAACAAGTATCTGCCAATTTATTGCTTTGTTACTATGCTAAAAAATATCCTATTCGTCTTGAACTAATTTCATACTTAGCTTATAAAATGGAGTGGGTGATTTTAAGAGCTTTTTCCTAGATCCATAGGAATCAACGATATTGTTTTCATTTTTTGATTCATGGAAAACGAAATTGAGCCTTGCCCATTAGATTTTTGTAACTGTTAAGGACCTTTGTTATTCTGGTAAAGTATATAGACAAAAGCGTGCGTTATTAAAGTAGAAATACCAAAATTGATGGGTTATATTTAAATCATCAGACTTTCTATTTTCTAGACACACATATCGTGATTTTTATAAAGAAGGGGTTTGATTTATCACTACCCTAATCTCCTGATACGTTTACACTCATTATTAAGGGGAAAGTTATTTTCATTGTGCCTACCCGTAGCATCGCACGGCATTGCTCTCGTTCTAAATTTTGGAACAATTCTTAGTTATATTTAAATTATTTTTATATAATTAAAATAAAACAATAATTTTATAAACCAATTATCTTTAAGAGTAATCGAACGAACATTTGAATTATGTGATGTAAAATTATTATGCAATTGCTAAAAAAGCATCAGGAAAATTTTAGCGGACTTAAACATTAAAAAAAAATAATAAAAGTAAAGGCCCTTAGTGTATACAAACTTTTAATTAATATATTGTTGAATTTTTTAAATTTTCTATATAGCATTTAAAATATTAATAAAAAAAACATCTAAAATTAATTTCATTAAATATATTTTAATTATTATTATTATATTTCAGATTTTATTTGATTCAGACGTTTTTATTAGTTACTATGGATACATGACGCACGTGATTGTAAGCAGCTGCTGACACACAGGCTTATCACTCAAACAAAATTTATTAAATATATTAGAAATACTTTTGAAATACTTTTGATTAATTGCACAATAATAATGAAACTTATTAAGTATGCTACTATTTCTGATGCGGTAATAGATTCAACCATTCTGCCGAGACTCTCGACCTAGTCTTAGAGTCGAAATCATACGTATCACAAAAATAAAATCATTTAAAATGTGATTTAGCTTACTGTGAAGAGTGCAAAGTCTGTGACAATGTTAATTTTAAATTTAAAAAAATAATTGAAGATATTTAAAAATCAAATAAATAAATTTTTAAAGATTATATTTCATACATTAACTCTGTAGACTATACATCAATTATAGATGATATTGATATAGCCTTTTGAGGCTATAATTGATATTGTTATTGACTTTTGCTTTAGGCAATTGACAGGTATTGAGTTGTCACATTCGTGATTGTGATAGTCTGCGAAAAATACCTTTGCTATATATATTTTATAAAAATGTACTAAGTATAAGAATCAGAACAGAGATTACTATATTATTTAGATTATTTACATATAAATTTTAATGTATTAAAATTATTTTTTTAATAGCTATTTGTCGACTATTTATATTCATACTTTTAGTACTCAATACATTGCCTTGGAAATAATTATTAATACTTTGTACTAAATTTTATTTAGCATCAATTTAATTAATTATTTAAACAAAATATTATTTAATACTACCTTTTTTTTAAAAATATATATTTCAGAAAGAAAGAAATAATTTTCAACTAGTTAATGATACACACCAACAAATAGCATTGGCATTAGAAAATGAAAATTACATTAGTTGATGGTATTTATTTATTATAAAATGAAGTGTCAATGTAAACTTTATATTCATTAACCTTACACATAATGATGTTGCTCCAAAATAGATTGAAATTATTATTTCATTATAATTTTTTATTATTTTGTTGATATTTTTTAAAAAATGTTTTAATGTGCATTATATTTATAAATATAACACGCACAAATAATTTTCTTGTAGTTTTTGTTTTTTTCTTTCTTGTGATTGCATAGTAATAAAAGGGGGGGGGGAAGCAAATAAGTATAACATAAAATCATAAAATATTATTTACTTAAAAATCAATTTTACTAGTTTTGTAACAAGTACTGGAGAAAATGAAAAAAAATTTTAGCTTTGAAAATGTCATAAATATTTTTGTCACCTTAGATATTGTGTTACTCATTTTTTCGTACTATTTAAATGTAACTAAATTTGTTTTCTTTAAAATTTGCATTATTTTATCAACATAACTTAAGCTGTCACCAATATAATGTTACATTTTATAAATGTCATCTTCTATTTAATACTCAATTGACATATTTATAATACTATAATTTATTATTTTTTTTAAAAAATAATATTTTAATGAAATCCATTAACCAGACTTTGTTCTTTGATTTAATACTACAAGAACATTCTTACAATGTCATAAATTATCAGTTTTTGAAAGTTTTATTTTGCTTCATAAATTTTTATCCAACCTATTTAATAGCAAATGATTTAAATTAATATAATTTAAATTTATCAATTAAAAGAAATCAAAGTAATATTTATTGTAACTGTTGTTTTATGTTCTTATTATTGTTTAATAAGATAAATTTAGTTATACAACTATTGATAATAAAACAAGCCTTTTTTCCAGAATGAAAGAAAAATTGAAATATTATAAAATGTTAGATTTTCTTATGTTTGCAATAGGTCATGAAATGTGTGACAATTGCAAATTATATTGTTTGATATTATCTTTATTCCTACCATATCATAATTAATTGGTTCAGTATACAATACATGAAATATTATCTTTATTCCTACAATATTATAATTAATTGGTTCAGTATAAAATAAATGAAATATTATCTTTATTCCTACCATATTATAATTAATTGGTTCAGTATAATATAAATGAAATATTATCTTTGTTCCTACCATATTATAATTAATTGGTTCAGTATAATATAAATGAAATTGAATTTTCTGTGACGTCACTTTAACATTGAATTGATCTCTTTATTTTAAAGCAATAAATATTATAATATTTGTGTACATGAGTACATTTTGATACAATAGATATGTACACTTTGATACAATAGATATGTACACTTTGATACAATAGATATGTACAGTTTTCAATTCTGTATCTCTTGTCTACTGCTAATAAGAGATTTTTTTCTGATTGAATAATGTGTTGTCTGAAGCCCTTATATAATCTGACACCTCTATAATTGTATATTTTATCAATGTCATTTTCTATTTAACACTCAATGACATCTTTATAATGCCTTAATTAATTATTATCAGTAATACTTAAATGTAATCCATATTTTAGATTATGTCGTTACATTTTTCAATAAAAAGAACTTATGTCTCCTTCCCACATTTTGAAGAAAATGTTTTGCATTAACTTTATCAACTTTAAATTGAATAACTTAAAAGAAACAATAATAACTTTGTGAAACTAATTTTTAAAAAAAGATTAATATTAGTATTAAATTATATTGTCTTGTATTGATTGTGACTAAATATATTTCAATTAGTCTCAACTGTCTTTTAAATGTTTTTTGTTATAAAGCTTTAAGAGTAAGTCATGCTTCTCTTTAATAAATACAACTTAATAAACACAATTAAAATGTACAATAATTTACTCTATTATTTCCTATCTGCTTTTGATAAAAGAACTTTGCTTTTCTTCTTGAGATAATTTACATTTAATATCCTATATATTTTTTTGTATCTTCACAGATAGAAGTTTTAAATTCTTGACCTACGGTTGTTCAATTAAGAAAAAAAGTACAATATTAAAAATAATGATAACTGTTTTTAGATAAAAAAAAATAATTGAATAAAAAAATAACAAATAAAAAAATTAATTGTTACCTCTTTAGCAGTGAGAATTTAATTTGTTCTGAATGCTGTCAGTTTTGATGAAGATGAGTGTTAAAATTGTTTAAACTATGTTTAACATATATTTGTTTTGCTTTTTTAATTCAAACCATTTTTTTTCAATTTAATAAAATATTAAAAACGTCATAAGGTACTCACCTCCATAATTCTTGTTCACAGTTAAATAACTGGAAGATTCACTTATACCAGTCAGAGTCAATTACCTGGTGATTTAATGTGGATTATATTTTATAGCAATCAGAGACAATTACCTGGTGATTTAATGTGGATTATATTTTAGGCATTGCAATTTAGAATTATATTAAACATTCTGTTAAGTTAAGATTTATATTGTAACAGGTTCTTTTGATTACATATATATGGGATTATATAATAATCTCATAATTAAAATAGCCTATTTTAAAATGATATTCATATTGAACATGTAAAAATAAATTTATAAGTAAACCTATATTATTGGGATATTCCCCACTTATATGTCATTAGAACAAATGTATCTTTTTCCCTTTAAATTTATCATACCATGAGTTGGCAGTTCAAGTTTTACTCAAATTTTATTTTATATTTTTTAAATAAAATATATAAATATATATCAGGACATATGTTCGTGTAATTATACATTTGTTTAAATACATAAGTCCTACTTAGTTAATAGACAAATATAAATGTATTTTTTTTTCATTCTATAGATGCTATTGATATTCCACATAAACGTACACATGTATAGGTAATTAAACTTTTACTTTTAAAGTTGTATGTGTACTAATAATTTATTAAATCACATTTATCTTTATAACTCTATCGCAATATATTTTTGAATTTTATGATTTATCGCGGCGGGAAAAGTGCAAATAACGTATTGTTGCTGAATTGATATACAAACACTTGAACTCTGTAATAACGTATTGTGGTTGTATTGATATACAAACACGTGAACTCTGTAATAACGTATTGTTGCTGTATTGATATACAAACACGTGAACTCTGTAATAACGTATTGTGGTTGTATTGATATACAAACACTTGAACTCTGTAATAACGTATTGTGGGTGTATTGATATACAAACACTTGAACTCTGTAATAACGTATTGTGGCTGTATTGATATACAAACGCTTGAAATATGTAATAACGTATTGTGGCTGTATTGATATACAAACACTTGAACTCTGTAATAACGTATTGTGGCTGTATTGATATACAAACACTTGAACTCTGTAATAACCTATTGTGACTGTATTGATATACAAACACTTGAACTCTGTAATAACGTATTGTGGCTGTATTGATATACAAACACTTGAACTCTGTAATAACGTATTGTGGCTGTATTGATATACAAACACTTGAACTCTGTAATAACGTATTGTGGCTGTATTGATATACAAACACTTGAACTCTGTAATAACCTATTGTGGCTGTATTGATATACAAACACTTGAACTCTGTAATAACGTATTGTGGCTGTATTGATATACAAACACTTGAACTCTGTAATAACGTATTGTGACTGTATTGATATACACACGCTTGAACTCTGTAATAACGTATTGTGCCTGTATTGATATACAAACACTTGAACTCTGTAATAACGTATTGTGACTGTATTGATATACACACGCTTGAACTATGTAATAACGTATTGTGCCTGTATTGATATACAAACACTTGAACTCTGTAATAACGTATTGTGCCTGTATTGATATACAAACACGTGAACTCTGTAATAACGTATTGTGCCTGTATTGATATACACACGCTTGAACTCTGTAATAACGTATTGTGCCTGTATTGATATACAAACACTTGAACTCTGTAATAACGTCTTGTGCCTGTATTGATATACACACGCTTGAACTCTGTAATAACGTATTGTGCCTGTATTGATATAGCTGGACGGTGTTCGCCTTGTTTCTCCTCTTTGGGAATTGGGATTATTTTGGCCTTTTCCCACAGCTTCGGCAGCGGGCCTGTCGTCCAAATTCTATTAATAAAACTCAATAGTTTTTTTTTGACCTGCCGTGCCCAGATGCTTAAGCATTTCATTGTGAACTTTATCTGGACCTGATGCTTTGGCAGCTTGGCACTTGTTGAGAGCGGTTTGCAATTCTGTCATTGTGATGGGGGCCGAGAAAACCTCTAGTTGAGGGCCCATGTGTTGTCTCCTTGAGCCCTCTCTGCGCATTCGGTCGATCGTTCGACTAAAGTTAGATCTGTCACTTTTCTTGTTTACCTGGACAAAGTGTTTGTTCAGCGCTCGTGCACGCTTTACTTTACTAGCCCATTGGTGTTGTCAAAGGGTTGGCGTTCCTTAATTTGCCTGCGCCTTTTAGTGCATCTATAGCCGCCAAAATTTTCTCCCGTCTGCGAGGTCGATTTTTTCGCACGCATTTACCCATTTCGCCTTCTTTTCTTTGTCGATAGCGCTCGGACTTCAGCCGTCATTCTGTTGTACGCCCTGCAAACTTGATGGCATCTTCAGTCTAACGGCCTTTTTCCGTGCTTTTGCTCGTTGTTTCGCCAAGTCTGCCAGACTCTTGTCCCAGTAAGGTCTTAACTTCTGTTTTCCGTTAGTCCTTGGGATCGTTCGCCTCGCAACCCCAAGGATTGTGTTACTTTAACTGCGCGTAGGTGGCATCCATTTTGTCTCCTGAAACATTCAGGAGAGTGAACTTGGTCTCGCTCTCGGCCTCGTACTTACGCCAATCGGCCTTACGGAACTGAAATACCTTCTTTCAAATCGGAGTTTGCCTGCACCAAGCCCAAATTCAATCAGGATGGGGAGATGATATCTCCCTACTTGCTTTAATACTTTCAGTCTATGCTTTGACTCTAGGTCTGCTGATATAAGCGTTAGATCTGGGCGGGACAGCAGTGTCGGCTCACTGTCTGCGTTCTGCAGCCTGATGAGATTCGTACTGATACAGACGTCCTCGATGTAGCGGCCTGACGCGTTCCGTTTGGTGTAGCCCCAGTCAGTAGATTGTGCGTTAAAGTATCCTGCTATTATCGTTCTACTAAGAGTGACATCTTCCACAATTGGAAGTGTGATTGTGTTCCTGGGCATATTATAGACGTTCGTGATTGTAAAGACAACGTCGCCTTGGAAAACTCTAACGTTGAGAGTATCAGTGTTGCCGTAACACTTGACTTCTAGTAGCTCCATCGTTATATCGTTCCGGACCGCAGTGGCAAGAACTGAACAACGCCGGTCACACTTGCAATCGTTTCCTGAAATAATGCTACATCCACATTACAGTCGTGGAGTATTTTGGTTACTTCTTGTGCCTATTGCCTTATACCAAATACATTCAACTGTAAAACAAACAAGGCGTGTTCAGGATAGTTCTTCGCACCCATACAATGGTAAATCGGTCAGTCACCTATTGACCCCTTGAGCATGGCCTGTCATTCGTCACTATGCCCCTAAGAGTAAACCTGCCTGACGTACAACCATCCGCCGAACAGGGGTTTAGAAGGTCCATTCTGGGACCTGCCTTTTTCGATAAATAAACCATGGAATCGGGAGAAGGTAGGCAGAAATCTTCAACCCATTGAGGACGATCCGTGTTCGTCCCGTCCTTGCCCAGAGGTTCTTCTGGTCTTCGGCATTCCTAGCCGGGCACTGTTGGGTGTGGGCCTGCTCTCACGCCCAGAACCGGCTCTCTCGGTGAGGCCATGCCCATCCCTCCTGTTGTCCGGAGGGTTCCAGTGAATGTGTTGTGGCGATTTCGCCGGGGTTAGTTGGTTTCAGGTCGCAGCTACTTCCGCAACCTTACTCGTCTTCTGGGCCAATGTAGGGGCCAATCCCTTCCGAGAGCTGGACTAAATTATGACTAAATTATTTGAGACGTACGAACTGAATTATTTTATCATAACTTACAACATTGTTTAATTTTATTAATTCAAGTGTTTAAAATATGAAGGTCTAAATTTGAAGAAAAAAAGTTAACCTGGATCATGTTAAAAAACAATATTTTGACTAAATTTAGAAGAAAATAATAATAATTTAATAATAGTACACAACATTATTAGATGAACTAGCGCTGCCAGTACTACTATTATTATACATTACTTACCAAAAAAATACATTTTTAGATACTAAGCATCGTTATCAATGTACAAATCATTGTCTACATTATTACATTAGTTCTGAGCTAGGGAGCTATGCCTTATCATTTTATCATAGCATAAGATCAAAACCAAACGTGAAATATTAACACACAACAAATTGTGTCAAACAATAGGAACCAAATATCATCTCTATTTATAAAAAAATGAAAGTATGTATGCATGTATTTAAGTATTATGAAACCATTCATCCGATCACCATAAAAATTAGTTTATGCGTTAGCTACGGAGTAAATGAATGGATCCGTGATAAAACTTTGTATACAAAAACGTTATAGCCCATAATAAAATAATATAGGGCACTGTCCATTTCTTCGGGGCCGGGAGCCCCAAATATCTTTTTTTAGTATATGTTTAAATAGTATTTCCCATTCTATATTTTAACGACCTTAGAAATATATCCATGATGAAACTCAATTAAAATGAACATCATTTTGAAATTTACTGGTGATAAAAAAATCGAGATTCTCATTCTTATTTATAAATGCAATGCGCAGATGTTAGAGATTTTTATTTATATATGCAATACGCATATGTTTGACATTTGTATTTATTGAAATAAGCTGCAAGTATATGCTCCAATCTTCACGCAATGCGTTTCTATATCATGCACTTTTATTCATGTGACAAAGTGACAAAAGCAATAAAAAATGTAAAATTTCAAATTAAAAATAAAATATATAAAAAAATTACACAAGCCCTCCCCAAATCTAAAAATGTGTTTAATTAATGCAAATAAAAATTATTTAATAATTTAAAAAAACACAGAGCTCCTTGATGTTTAATACTAAAATACTTGAACTGAAAACAGCCATGTAAATATTTTTAAAGTCAATATCGTACTTACAGTAAGCATTTAAGAGTTTTAAAGTTCTAAGTTGTTAACACGGTAGTACTATTTATTATATTTACTTCGTGTTTATCGCAATATTAAGATTATAACCTGTATTTGAAGTGAAATGTAAAGCTATAATAAAAGTAATTATATTTTTAAAATTGAAAAATTAATGCACAAAATTGCTTAATAACATTTGAATTATATATTTAATCACTATTTAAAATTTAACTTTACCGATTTTTCCGTTGTATTGTGAGGCTTCAATAAATGCACAGACATATATGATACACAATTTATGCTTTACGTAATATGTAAATTAGTAGTTATGCATAACTTGAGTTTATGGGCTACAATAATAAAAGTATATGATTGACCTATAATTTGTTAATATCCAAGTGACATGTAATAGTTAGTTAAAGATAGTAAGAAACACATTAATTTATATCTAGAAGTTTCTCACCTCCTGTTTAAGGCCTTCTCTGTACCCGAATGTCTTAAGAAAATGTAAGGATTATTTCAACCAGGAAGATATTAAATTAAGATAAAAATATATAACTAAGGATATCAAAATATCAACCAATAAAATGTCGAAATTCCCTAGTGTCGCCTAGTATCAGAGGCGTCACTAGGGGTATGCTGAGGTGCAACGGGTGACACCATCACAAGGAGGGACACCATCACAAGGGGTGACTCCATCACAAGGGGTGACACCAATGTGTAAAAGTAGGTGTGTTCCTGTTATTTGGCACTGGAAGACTTAAAGGAGGTAAATTTGAGAGAGGGGTGACACCATGACCTACAGCCACGGGGGACACCAAACCTAGAGACACCTCTGCCTGGTATTTTAAAGTTTTGAATAATATCTCAAGGTTACCAAGATGTCATTAAGTGGTTCTAAAAAATATTATTCTAATTTTTAAGATTTTATAAAAGAAGTGATTCAAATGATTGTTAGCATAATGTATAAATTATTGCAGTAAAACGTTATTAGTTTAATAAGACTAAATTATTTCATGTTAACATCGTACAAAGAGCATCTTACACAGATGTATTATTTGATGAAAGGCAGGCGACAATAATACATATAACACGATATCCCGGAGGAGTTCTTTTCATAACTTAAATCCTTCTTTTTTTACAGTCTATGGAACATACTATTTTGTTACTGTACATATAGTTGTCCACATATTAAATAATGACGTCACTTATTGAAATTGTTCACCGAATGTGTTCTTGGTTAATTTCAACACCAATATTTTCAAAGTTCATGTTACGTGTAATTCAAATTTCATCTGCAGTTCTCACAACATTTATTATCCCTGGCAATACTATTTTCATAGTTTATAATATCTCCAGCAATTCAAAGAAGAATTTTATCAGAATGTATCCCCAAAAAGAGTGATTTTATCTCTAGTTATTCCCAAACAAAGAGCAATGACACACCGTCAGGAATTGAAGTTGAAGGTAATTATAATACAGATAATATAATTTAAAGCCTAGGTTCCAAGTGATTTTATAGTCTATAAGTTTTAGATTCACTATAGATGAAACACAACACTAAAATGTTAGGTTATAAATAAAACTGTTCCACGTCACAAGCTAAACATTCTATATCTAAGAGAATTAGTGCATGACAACAGCAGTCAGGTGATAAAATATGTTGTTATTATATCGTGCCTTAAACCACGACCGAATGACTCATTGAAAGACATCAGTAGTGTACATTTAGTAATACAGTTGTGTCATATTATTGTGTGGGGGGAAGAATTCCATATTAACAAAATATGGTCAAAGAAATTTTATTCTAGTAATTAGTGTCGCAAGGTTGTCCTACATGTGGAATGGTGTCAGAGGCCATTAGCGTAGGGCTCTTAATATGTCTTTCAAGTAAATTATCCTTGCAATTTTTACTCCCTCCCACAGGAACAAATATCTCCCCCCCCCCATTGGCGATTCTCTCTGAGGTTGCCGTGTTAGCACATAGAAACTTGGTCGAAAGTGTCTTTCACGACACATTTACCTCTTAAAGTAGGGATGGATTTCCCTTCTTCGAGTCGCTACAAACTCGATATCGACCCGGCTCAGCAGACGAGTCTATTATCAAAAGATTGTCATTAAATACTGGGCTCAACAATGTGTCAAATCAAAGTGTACCATCCGGTCGGAGCGGTTCTTCAGAGCTGACAACCTATAAGTTGGTAGGGATCTAATACGTGCTGGCATCCTGGCCCTAAACATCACCCCTCGCTAATAGCCAATGAGGATGAAGTTATGTCTTCTGGACAATCTGGCAGGGTTTATTTTATACCTTAAAGATAGCATGGCCGGGGATATTATAAACTGCAAACATACCATGGCCGGGGATATTATAAACTGAAAACATACCATGTCCGGGGATATTATAAACTGCAAACATACCATGTCCGGGGATATTATAAACTGAAAACATACCATGGCCGGGGATATTATAAACTGCAAACATACCATGTCCGGGGATATTATAAACTTCAAACATACCATGTCCGGGGATATTATAAACTGAAAACATACCATGGCCGGGGATATTATAAACTGAAAACATACCATGTCCGGGGATATTATAAACTGCAAACATACCATGTCCGGGGATATTATAAACTGAAAACATACCATGACCGGGGATATTATAAACTGCAAACATACCATGGCCAGGGTTATTATAAACTGTGAAGATGTGTGATCGTCCATCGATTCGACGAGGACCACTCTAGTCATCCGAGGGTTGCTGGGACTGGCTCTGTTTGTGCGTGCGCAGATGGCTGATGAGGCCGATCCTTGCACGGAAGGTTCGGGAACAGAAGGGACAAGGGACGAGTGGGATATCTCCAGGAGGGTTGACAGCACTGTGAAGATAATATGGCCGGGAATATCATATTCTGTGAAAATTATGGTCATGATGACAAATATTTAAAAATAAAACCATAATTATACAGATAGAAATTAACACATTTCTTTATTTCTTTTTGCTATATAAATATATTTTTTGTTGTTCAAAATATCACCCTTTGTGGGGTCAGGTGCCTAAAAAAGTAGTGATTTTCCCTTAAATGAGATACATAAAATTTTTCTAAAAACTGATTACTTGGTGAAAGGTTGGATCCTGAACACTCATGTTGAATTAAAAAGAACTTGATAGCCTATAAAAACACTATAGTTTTTCACTATAGTCAGTCAACTCAATTTATTTTTTAAAAAACGTTTCCCTTCCGTGATTTTGTTTTGTTGATGCATTGAATACTTTTTTTTTATTTTCCATTCAATTTTGTACAATTTGTACAAATACCGACTAGCACATCAAGCATGCAGCTGATTGACTAGTTGTGACACAATGTATTTTAAATTACACTTCCTATAACGTTTTATATGGTCTAAATACAAATTATGTAAATTAATGGTTACTGGGTTAATGTACAAATCTGGACAAAACTTAATAAATAAATACCCGACGGCCCATATAACAATGTTACACTTCATTGAACTCCTGTTTCTTAATTTGTTTTTTTTTAAATGTGTTTACCGTTTTATTTTTTACGAACTGGACAAATAATAACATGCGTATCTATTATGATCCAGATTGCACATAGGTAATCTGAACTTTACATTTTACAGCAATGATAAAAAAAAATCAATCCTGTGTTTCCAGAGTCTGATAATTTATTATTTTCCTTTCTGTAAGATTTTCTAATTCCTTAATTCATCCAATCGCTATGAAATTTGGGAAATGTTTATAATACACATCCGTAAGGGTTTTTATCATAAATGTTTGTAAAATTGCCACTCATTGGTTTTTTTTATATTCCTTACTTCTGAGAACGTTACAACGCACTATTGTTCAGCAGTTGCTGAGAATACATCTAATTTATCATGACAAATACTGTTGACTCGACATACAGAATGGGACTGCGATAAAGCTTTTAAATAAAATACAAAATACATAAACAAATTGTGCAATTAAAACAATAAATTTGAGCTTTATTTTAAACTAAAACGACAATAGACGTTTCGGCTGATGCCTTCATCAGTACAATAACATAAAATAGGTACTTACATATATTTAAATTCTTAAAACATATTATATCATAAAATAGTTTAAAATATTCATGTAAAATAAAATGAAAGGAAAAACAAAAACAAACAAGGACACAGGATATAGAAAAAAGAAGGAAGTATCTAAAGTAACAGTTAAAAACACAACGGGAAAAAGATTCTGCAGTTAGGTAAAATTGTGAATTTCGTTAATTCCATATGGAGCCAACGTACCAAATCGTTTTATAAGTCTATTTTCCATGTGGATCCTATCATGGGTCTTGTTTGTATATAAAATACCAGTAACTGCAACATCTGAAATACCGTCATGGTCAACACTGTTAAAATGTTTAGATACAGGACATTGAGCGTGTTTATTTATATTATACAGGTGTTCTCGAAACCGATCTCCAAGACGACGACCTGTCTCACCCACGTAAATTTTATTACACCTCTTGCAAAGAATTGCATAAATCACGTTGCGACTTGTGCAAGTGAATCCATCTTTTATTATGAAGTTTTCAAGAGGGAAAGAAATTTTGTTAATTTCAATCACATATGGACAAGTATTGAAACCGTTACGGTTGCAACCTTTTGTTCCAATATGTGCTTTCATTGTGGGAAGGTGACTTCTTACAAGTATATCGATCAGGCTTATATCTCTCCGGAAAGCAAAAAGAGGAGGTTTTTTGAAGACCATGAGGATTGGTCGGTTTTTGAGAATCACCTGGCGGGCTATAAAATTATGGGGATGAAAAGTTAAAATAAATTTGGATCGATCACATTGATCAGAAACAGATGATGTAAATGTGTCCTGTCTAGTCATGCCTTTAATTCGATTGACAGCGGATATTAAAACTGTTTCCGGGTATGACCTCCTTCGGAAAAAGTCCATCATTTCATTACTTTTCTCCAAAAAGTCTGCCTCATCACTGCAGAGTCTTTTAAGTCTCAATAGTTGCGAAAATGGAATAGCGTTCTTACATGATTGAGGATGGTACGATGTGTACATAAGGAAACTATGGCTGTCTGTAGACTTGTAAAATATTGATGTTGATATTTTGTTTTCTTTTAATTTAATTTGTATGTCCAAAAAATTGACAGCACTCCTATGGATGGTTGAAGTAAATTTGATTGAAGAATGAAAATTACCAACGAAGTCAATGAAACTTTGCAATTGTTGCATGTCCATTTTTGTTATTCCTATACAATCGTCAATGTATCCCCTTTAGTAATCTGGAGAGATACCTTTGTAATTTTCACTCCATATGTGTTCTAAATGGCCCATAAATATACATGCGTAACTTGGTCCCATCTTCGTTTCCATAGCAGCTCCACTAATTTGTGTCTCCACCAAGGTGAACCATCTTTGTGTTTCCACCGATGTCAACCATCTTTGTGTCTCCACCAAGGTGAACAATCTTTGTGTCTCTGCCAAGGTGAACCATCTTTGTTTTTCCAACGAAGTCAACCATCTTTTTGTCTCCACCAAGTTGAACAATCTTTGTGTCTCCGCCAAGGTGAACCATCTTTGTGTTTCCACCGAAGTCAACCATATTTGTGTCTCCACCAAGGTGAACCATCTTTGTGTCTCCACAAAGGTGAACCATCTTTGTGTCTTTATCAAGGTTAACCATATTTGTGTCTCCACCAAGTTCAACCCTCTTTGTTGTCTCCACCAAGGTGAACCATCTTTGTGTCTCCACCAAGGTGAACCATCTTTTTGTCTCAATCAAGGTTAACCATCTTTGTGTCTCCACCAAGGTGAACCATCTTTGTGTCTCCACCAAGGTGAACCATCTTTGTGTCTCCACCAAGGTGAACCATCTTTGTGTCTCCACCAAGGTGAACCATCTTTGTGTCTCCATCAAGGTGAACCAACTTTGTGTCTCCATCAAGGTGAACCATCTTTTTGTCTCCACCATGGTGAACCATCTTTTTGTCTCCACCAAAATGAACCATCTTTGTGTCTCCATCAAGGTGAACCATCTTTGTGTCTCAATCGAGGTGAACCATCTTTTTGTCTCCACCAAGGTGAACCATCTTTTAGTCTCCATCAAGTTGAACCATCTTTGTGTCTCCATCAAGGTGAACCATATTTTTGTCACCACCAAAACGAACCATATTTTTGTCTTCAACAAGGTGAACCATCTTTGTGTCTCCACCAAGGTGAACCATCTTTGTGTCTCCACCAAGGTTAACCATCTTTGTATCTCCAGCAAGGTGAACCATCTTTGTGTCTCAACCAAGGTGAACCATCTTTGTGTCTCCACCAAGTTGAACCATCTTTGTGTCTCCACCAAGTTGAACCATCTTTTTGTCTCCACCAAGAACATTTCAGGCTACTCGTTCCACATCTGTCGCACAACGAGACAGCCACATACTGTTTTATGATGGACAGAACGTTGCACAGAATCCAGGAGATTCCACTAATCTACGACTTAAGACTGTTAGAGACCAACTCCACAAGTAAACACGTCATTAACATCAAGGTTGACATGACTAGGGCTGTCAATTTGTTGAAAAAAGCTGCCCGGGTACCCGTGAAAATTTCGAACGGGTACCCGGGTAACCCGTTCTAAACGTCGCATAATTTTCCCCGTCATGACCCCCTATACAGTGCAACCTAGCCACCCTCCATGTACCTCATTTCACACAGTAGTAGTAGCCAACGGATTGCTTCCAGTAACACTATTACTAATGCACTACAATTAACTATAATGCACTAAAAACTTTTATTCAATTCCTGCTGTAAATGCTTTCGTCATAATCATAAACTAAAACTACAGTAAACTGAACATGCAAACAAAATGACAACAGCAATGACGTAAAGTTCAGTGTCATACCTTTAATGTTAATATCCACTTGGCGTCGGTAGTCAATGCTAAGGGCGATGACGGATGCAATACTGCGGTAAATCTCAAGTGATCGTGCTTTGGTCAGTGTTACTGTTTTTGTTATTAATGTTAACACCAAAATATTTCTGATATTGGGTGGGTCGGTGGTTTGTTTATCAATATCAATTTTATGAATAGCGCTCAGATGGCGTTTTATCGCGCTGGGTTGCCACCCTTCGCAGACAAATTTCATTACAATGTTGCTTTTTGCCGTGTCACTGTCAACTCACTTGGCATGACATCTTACCCATCTTATTAACTTTAAAAACTGACAACTTTGGGTGTATATCAATTTTTGGGCTAGGCAAACACGTGTTAATGAACACAAGAAACACACGAGAATGCAAGGGGTGGGGGTTATAGCAGTGCTTCTCAAAATGGTTGTCCGCGGAAGTCATCAAGAAAGGAGAGAGAAATATAATTTAATCCTCCAATTGCTACCAATAATACTAACACAATAGAATTTGTCATTTTTGACAATAAGCTAATAAATGAAAGAAATAAAAGGAAATAAAATACATTTCGCTACCATGTAAGTACCGGGAAAATAGTGTACCGGTTCCTGGTGCAATGGAAAAAATTCAATTCCTGCCGGTCCGCCACACTAAAATGTTTGAGAAGCACTGGGTTAATGGAGCGAAGAGAGATGGGGGGGGGGTAAAAACGACATTAGATAGTATCAATCGGTGACCCACTGTCGGCTATTTCAAAGCAAAGTTACTGTCAAAGCCAATGTGCTTTTATGGGGGGAAAAAACACGGCCTCTTTCTTCTCTATGCAGTCGATCCGCACGGCGATGGCTGCCCAGTAACTCTGTTAGTAACTGTTAGTAACTATTTAATTGATTAAATTTAAATACTGATAACCTTGTACGCATTAATAACATCAGTTTTTCTAGGTCACCACGTGTTACTGAAGACAAGAAGTATAAGCGAATGCAAGGAGTGAAGGGAGGAGAGAGGGGTAGATAACCAAAATTAGCTAGACTACTAGTATCAATCGGCGTATTTCAAAGCAAAGTTAGTGTCAAAGCAAGAGTTTTTTTTAACAAACATAGCGTCTTTCATCTCTAAGCAGTCCATACTTATTTTTGGCAGAGAACTTTTGTTTTCTTTATATGATTCTTTTAAAGAACCAAAATCTTTTTGTGTTTTGCGATTTCTGTTTCACGTTGAGAGAAAAAAAATGTATTAAAATACATTGCAATTTGTTGGGACCGTATTTTATTTCCCATTGACAGATACTTCCCGTTGACAGAGTCTGATATTTCTCCATAGATGTACTTCACAGCTCATTTATTCATTTGATAAATTGTTTCGCGAGCCACAATGTAAACACAAAAAAGCCGCATGGGAGCCGAAGTTTGGCCTCCCTTAATATAGAATATAGACATTGAAGTCACATTTTCACGGGTACCCGGGTGGAATTTTAGTACCCGGGTAATCACACGGCAACGGGTACCCGGGTCCCGGGTACCCGTTGACAGGCCTAGACATGACAAATCAATATCAATACACCTTAGATGTGACATTTGTCAATATTCAAGTTGAAGATTTCGGGCTGTATTTGATCCACCTAAAAATTAATGACAGAACTGTGTTGACATTTTCAGTAACAGTTCAAAACTGAGGTGAGACCATACAATGTCATTTAATAATTAGAGTGTGCTCTATTTTTCTTAAGGTGGGATATGTGGTTGTTTTTTTTTCACTAAACATCATCTTTTATATCAGCACTTTTTATGTTCAAATAATTTATTTTATGGAATACGCTTTTGAATTAAATTTAGTATTTTAGACATGGTAGCAAAATTTTTTATCAGAATGTTGATCAGTTTAATATTTTGCTTCATTTCATCCGTTTTATAAGCAATGAGAATACGCATGGAATCCAAATAGGTAATAGAAAAAACAATGAGAATACACAAGGAATCTATATAGGTAATAGAAATAAACAATGAGAATACACAAGGAATCTATATAGGTAATAGAAATAAACAATGAGAATACACAAGGAATCTATATAGGTAATTGAAATAAACATTAATTGCATGAATGAATGGAAATATTCGAAACATGATTATGAAATTAATGCAAGTTTTCAAAACTTTTCTTTCTTGAAAGGGTGCAGACACTGGTAGTAAGGGTGCAGACACAGGTAGTAAGGGTGCAGACACTGGTTATAATGTTGCAGACACTGGTTATAATGGTGCAGACACTGGTTGTAATGGTGCAGACATTGGTTGTAATGGTGCAGACATTGGTTGTAATGGTGCAGATATTGGTTGTAATGGTGCAGACATTGGTTGTGATGGTGCAGACACTTGTTGTAAGGGTAACCACTTTTGTTACAAGGGTGCCGACATGTGTTGTAAGGGCGCTGACAATAGTACTAATGGTGCCGACACAGGTTGTAAGGGTGCCGATTGTTTCGTACGTGTTTTTTTATAAATAGTCACAGTCTTTACTTTTCGATTTTATATTATACAAGACTTTTTTTATACCATAGAATACAAATAACAATCCCATCTTGAATTGTTGTACACACCTAAGTACTTCTACAGCTTTTAACTCTATATATAATGCTACATGACTGACTATTTCAGTACTACTAAAACTTTTAAATCTACACCTAAGTCCATACAACTGACTATCCTAGTCCTAGACGACTACTATTCACGTTGTCTCTAATACCGACCACACTCTCGCTGCCCTGTAACGCTCTAGTAAAGTTCTCCCTAAGATGTCTATGCTCTCTATTGTTATCTCTTGTGTGTCTCTCCACACCACATTATATATAGGTCGTCTCCCCACACCACACTATATATAGGTCGTCTCCCCACACCACACTATATATAGGTCGTCTCCCGACACCAAACTATATTTAGGTCGTCTCCCCACACCACACTTTATATAGTTCGTCTGTCATCATGAACCATCATGGATCGACTAAAACTTTTAACTATTAGCTGCACAGGTGTACTGTCTGCATGTACCTGCATGACGAGAGTTCACATTAAATGTTACTAAATTTTTTACCAGTGATTCTCATACCTTGACAACTACATTTTTTACCAGTGGTTTTAATATCTTGACATCGACATTTGTGACCAGTGATTCTCATTCCTTTACACCGATATTTGTTACCAGTGGTTCTCATACCTTGGCACCAACAATTGTGACCAGTGATTCTCATACCTTGACACCAAGTTTGTGAATGGGGTGAAATGTAAAATATTTTTTTAATACTCCATTTTTGCTTTCATTAATAATCTATTTGGATCCCTTTTTTTTGTGTGAAAAATTTAATGATTTAAAAAATAACCCAACTCATGTTATAGATAAAATCTTATTATCTTATGTAACTTATTTACTTTAAAAGTGACAAGTGACCGGAGAGAAGTGAATTCAATTAAAAATTTGTCAGTTCAACAATTTGTTTGTTCGATTGTTTGTATATTTATTGCTTCATTTTTAAATTATTTTTACCTTACTCGTGTCCGAATTAAACCTTAGGGCGAGTATGACAAATATAACTGAACTGGGAATAACGTTAATAATTAATGTTTTTTCAACTGGAGTTTTGTATTTTGTGATACTAGTAAAATGTAAGCAAGATGACTGTTACAGCTAATGTTAAAACTAGATAACTGTTACAGCTAATGTTAAAACTAGATAACTGTTACAGCTAATGTTAAAACTAGATAACTGTTACAGCTAATGTTAAAACTAGATAACTGTTACAGCTAATGTTAAAACTAGATAACTGTTACAGCTAATGTTAAAACTAGATAACTGTTACAGCTAATGTTAAAACTAGAGGCACCAATTTTTTATTGAGAAGTGCAAGCACCACTAATGTTACATTTGAAATAATTTGTTTATTATCGTTTCGACACTTCTAGCTCATAGCATAAATAAATGTTTATAAAGTCGTCTTTTGGTTGCATTAGTTTAATGTTAACACGGTTTTAAAAGTTCATCAGATCAGTGTAGTGATAGACTTTATTAAATAACACTTTTTGTACAGACTTATGTCTGATGTTACAGATGTACATGTAAACTTTGTTTGTATTTTATTTTGACTTCGTCGCTTTTTCGGTTTTAAACACATATAACGTTTTATTTAAATAATAAAGTTGGGTATCCATTAGCCTCAATATTAAACCACAAACAGTGTCAGACACTTTTAGATTTATCCACATAATGTAAAATTACTAACCACTAGGATTAAGACATATGCTTTTCTATAACCGCACTATGACGTCACATTTATAAGTTCACCCCATATGATGACACATTCACCGATGATATAAGAAGATTGATTTGTTTAAATATCCCACACTGAAGCAATCACAGTACATGTTTGTCAACACTGATGTACCGAAAAAAACTGGTTCAACCAGAAATTGATATATCATCCGCATGTTACCACACACACACCACAATCAATCATGTACCACACCCACAATACGTCCACCACTATGACCACACCAACCACATGATTTCATATCAACAAACATTTCCGTTTATGTAAATACATTTATAAATAAACATAAACACACAAGCAATAATAATATAAAACAGTCAAACAATTCATTTTTTCTTGTTTATTTTGTCTTATGAAATTAAACACAATAAAATGGTAATCAATCAAAATAAACTGTTTAAAAAACTAAGCTACTTGATACTTTTATAGAATTGAATATTAAATAAAACTTAAAATACAACAATGTCCAAATGTAATAGAAAGTAAACTATTAAAATATAACAAGAAATTATAACACTATTACGAGATGTTACATGTTTGTTGGTGGTATTGATGCCGATATGGAATTTGAGAGTGTACATGTGGTGTGTTGTTGGTGTTGTGGGTGCCGATATGGAAGGTGAGAGTGTACATGAGGCGTGTTGTTGGTGGTGTGGGTGCCGATATGGAAGGTGAGATGTACATGAGGCGTGTTGTTGGTGGAGTGGGTGCGATATGGAAGGTGAGAGTGTACATGAGGCGTGTTGTTGGTGGTGTGGGTGCCGATATGGAAGGTGAGAGTGTACATGAGGCGTGTTGTTGGTGGTGTGGGTGCCGATATGGAAGGTGAGAGTGTACATGAGGCGTGTTGTTGGTGGTGTGGGTGCCGATATGGAAGGTGAGAGTGTACATGAGGCGTGTTGTTGGTGGTGTGGGTGCCGATATGGAAGGTGAGAGTGTACATGAGGCGTGTTGTTGGTGGTGTGGGTGCCGATATGGAAGGTGAGAGTGTACATGAGGCGTGTTGTTGGTGGTGTGGGTGCCGATATGGAAGGTGAGAGTGTACATGAGGCGTGTTGTTGGTGGTGTGGGTGCCGATATGGAAGGTGAGAGTGTACATGAGGCGTGTTGTTGGTGGTGTGTGTGCCGATATGGAAGGTGAGAGTGTACATGAGGCGTGTTGTTGGTGGTGTGGGTGCCGATATGGAAGGTGAGAGTGTACATGAGGCGTGTTGTTGGTGGTGTGGGTGCCGATATGGAAGGTGAGAGTGTACATGAGGCGTGTTGTTAGTGTGTGGGTGCCGATATGGAAGGTGAGAGTGTACATGAGGCGTGTTGTTGGTGGAGTGTGTGCCGATATGGAAGGTGAGAGTGTACATGAGGCGTGTTTTTGGTGGCGATAATTGGATGTATTAGAGTCTAATAAAAAATTCAAAAATACAAAATACACAAACAAATTGTGCAATGAAAACAATAAATTTGAGCTTTATTTTTAGACTGATACGACAGTAAACGTTTCGGCTAATGCCTTCATCAGTACAACATAAAATACATTCTTACAATACTTACATAAGTAATAATAACATTCTTAAAAAATATTGTATTTTAAAATATTTTTTTTGCTATATCCTGTGTCCATGTTTGTTTTTGTTTTTCCTTTCTTTTTATTTAACATAAATATTTTAAAATACAATATGTTTTAAGAATATTATTATTACTTATGTAAGTATTGTAAGAATGTATTTTATGTTGTACTGATGAAGGCATTAGCCGAAACGTTTACTGTCGTATCAGTCTAAAAATAAAGCTCAAATTTATTGTTTTCATTGCACAATTTGTTTGTGTATTTTGTATTTTATTTAAAAGCTTTATTGCAGTCCCATTCTATATGATGTACAAAAATTCAAAACATGATTAAGTTTATATATTCACAGTTTCAATAAGAACTTGCTGTAATAAATAGAGCACAAAATATATAGTGTTATCAATACGTTAGATGGAATTGTTGGACATAGGGGTGCTAAAAATTAAGCTTGGGGCGCACATTGGGCGTTAAAATGGATGTTATCAATGACAGTAAACAATAGTTGATACAAGTTATTTAAATAGTAGCTGATTTATAGTTTAATGGTTGTATGTGACTATGTTTTACTAACAAAAGAATAGTTGGAGGTGGGTGTGAAATAATGTTACTGGGGGCGCACATGAGGTGTGATAGACTGGTACTGGGGCGCACATGGAGCGTGATAGACTGGAGGCGCACATGGGCGTGATAGACTGGTACTGGGGTGCATATGGAGCGTGATAGACTGGTACTGGGGTGCATATGGGGCGTGATAGACTGGTACTGGGGCGCACATGGGCGGGATAGACTGGTACTGGGGGCACAATTGGGGCGTGATAGATAGTACTGGGGCGCACATGGGCGGGATAGACTTGTACTGGGGCACAACATGAAGCGTGATAGACTGGAGGCGCACATGGGCGTGATAGACTTGTTCTGGGGGCGCACATGGGCCGGATAAACTGGAGGCGTCAAGATGGCGTCACTTCCGTTTCCGGTCCAAGGTGGCGACACTTCCGGTTCCGGTACAAGATTGCGCCACTTCCGTTTCCGGTCCAAGGTGGCATGGTTCCGGTGGGTGTGTGCCATGATGGCGATGTGGCACGTGTTGGACAAGATAGCGATCGGGACACGTGGTTGAGGTGGATCCAAGACGGCGACCGGCTGTCATGTGATGTTGGTAAGGGGAAATTATCGTGTAATTGACTAAGTATTTAAACGTATTTTGTTATTTCCCTTTGTTTTTGAATTTAAAAACTTAATTTTTATTTTAATTTAAAGGGCAACAATCATGTAATTGAATTTAAAAACGTAATTTTTATTTTAATTTAAGGGGCAATAAGCGTGTAATGAATTAAGTATTTAAATAGTTTTTCCCCTTTTTTGACTTGTGTGTGTGTATATATGTCAAGATGGCGACCCAGACACGTGGTTGGACAAGATGGCGACCAATTGGTCAGGTGATAATGACATGTCATATTTTTATACAATTTTATAAAGGGCAATAAGCCAGTAATTGAAATTGACAACTTAATTTCCCTTTGTTTTTGAATGGTTCTCAGTGTGTAATAATACTACAATGTATCTAATTACAACAACACGAGGTAAAACAAAACAAGTATCGTACAATTTTCAGCATTTATTTTATAATAAAACTCCGTCTATATCACACGGGTCGTCAAGTAAACTATAATCAATATCATCAGCATCAGCTTCAACTTCTGGTGTGGTGGAGTCCGGTTCTGGGGCCCTCACCGTTTGCTGTAGTTTCTCTCTATTTAAACTAACAAAACGAAAACTGAAAACTTTACACCAGACCTCAGCATAGTTTGTGTTTATAAGTTCTTCCTCGGTGAGGACCTCTTTTAACACAGACCGGAGTTGGTCGTCGACCAACTCCTCAAACGTTGTACTCCTCCCAGTTGTGCTGGTTACCCAGCGGTCTAGCAAGGTGTTGTATATTGCTTTTAGTTTAGCAAGGCGCATTCTAGATAGAAAGAAAATATAATAATTTTACAAAAAAGTCGTATAAAATAGGAGTAAAGAATTTCAACGACAACACATTTGATGATGGATCCTATGTGGAAACAGCCCTTTACAGCTCTTACGGAAGACAAGTTGTGTATATCCCTACATAAGAATATGTTTTTATTTATTTTGAATAGTATTTTATTTGTTGAATGGTAGTATTTAAGGGTTCTCACGCTGTTTTTATTTATTTTGAATAGTATTTTATTTGTTGAATGGTAGTATTTAAGGGTTCTCACGCTGTTTTTATTTATTTTGAATAGTATTTTATTTGTTGAATGGTAGTATTTAAGGGTTCTCAGACAGTTTTTATTTATTTTGAATAGTATTTTATTTGTTGAATGGTAGTATTTAAGGGTTCTCAGACAGTTTTTATTTATTTTGAATAGTATTTTATTTGTTGAATGGTAGTATTTAAGGGTTCTAATTACGCTTTTTATGCGTTTCATGTTGTTAGGCGATGTATTTTATTGGGGATAGGTTTTGTTGTTGGTGGCGAATTTAATTATAATAACATAGTATATATATATATATATATATATATATATATATATATATATATATATATATATATTATAATTAATTAGAGAGATTTATTTTGAATAGTATTTTATTTGTTGAATGGTAGTATTTAAGGGTTCTCAGACAGTTTTTATTTATTTTGAATAGTATTTTATTTGTTGAATGGTAGTATTTAAGGGTTCTAATTACGCTTTTTATGCGTTTCATGTTGTTAGGCGATGTATTTTATTGGGGATAGGTTTTGTTGTTGGTGGCGAATTTAATTATAATAACATAGTATATATATATATATATATATATATATATATATATATGTATACATATATATATATATATATATATATATATATATATATATATATATATATATATATATATATTATAATTAATTAGAGAGATTGAGGAGGAGTGGGAGAAAAAATGGCGGGTGTTGGCTGTTGGTGGGATGTTAGTATAGGTGAGGTGGTATAAATTAGGTACAGGAAGTCATGAAGTGGAGATAGAAAGCATTGGTTTAGGTTAAAATCAATATGACAAACGAGGAGAGGGGTTTTGATGGACGGATGTTACCGCTTGATTTATGGAAGTTTTATAAACAAATTAGTGGCGGTATGGAAGGTGGTCCACGACAAGTAGGGCGTTGGATTAGGTTAAAATAAATAATACAAACGAGGAGGGGGTGTGAATGGAGGGAAATTGCAGATATTGGTGGTTAATTTAAGGTTATTTTCTTTGTAAATTTTAATATTTATAGTAGTTTTATAAGATTTTAATAGTAAATTATAGATTTTTATCTTAGTGTGGGGTGTCTATGTTATGAAAATGTTCTTTTTGATCGTAGTGTTTCTTAATTCTAGGGTTTCCACTAAGTTTATGTGATAGTTTTAGTACTTCTCATTTTAGTATCATATATAATTTCTAAATTGAAGTCTGTTTGCTTTGTTTGTTTTTAATTAGAGTCGCTTACCTCTATAGGTTTTTAAGTTTAAGGGTGTTTTCTTTGTTCCTTTTAGTACTTTTAATCGATTCATATTTTCTTAAATAAAATTAGTGCTCCTTATCTTAGTATCGGGATAGTTTTCTAAGTTTAAGGGTGTTATCTTTCTTGCTTTTAATAGTTTTAATAGATTTCATAGTATTTTTTAAACAAAGGAGTGGAGCTCATGTTAGTGTAGCGATAAGTCAAGAGGTCTTTTATGTTTCTTTTCTTAACTAGATGTGATCATCTGGTGAACCTATTCTTTGTTGGAGGAAAAGGTCCTACAGTAAATGTTCAAAACTTTAAGTCTTAAGCATAATTTTATAGAATGTTTAATTAATATATTAGTATATGGTTATGTTATTTGATATATGATATAATGCGAAATAGAAGGTCCTTGCGAGAGTGAATTTAATTGTAGCCTATATGTTAATGGATCCGTGACTATGAATATACTTTTTTAGGTAATTCGCTCTTTAATCCGAGAATTTTTTATAAGTTCATACTATTTACTACTAATACTAATGATGTAATTATAATTAAAGTCATAAGCTTAGTCTTAGTTTATTACTAATAAATACTAAGGCATATATATTTTATATGAACCAATTAAAACAATTTATATTAAATATAAGTTTGCTAGGACTAGTGTTAAACGTAGTTACAACCATCGACCACTTACACTCATTTTAAAAAATACATGGGGTTATATTTTAAAATTTTTCTATTAAAATATCAATATAATGTTAAATTATGTGATATATTATATTATGCGAAATGGAACGTCCTTGCGAGTATGATTGATTTAAATTAAAGGAATTATTGACTCTGCTCTGATGCTCTAGTTCTAGGTCATTTGACATTTGCTCGTTCGTCCGTGAACCTTATTATTTCATTCTATTTACTACTAATACTAATGATGTAATTATAATTAAAGTCATAATCTTAGTGTAAGTTTACTACTTATAAATACCAAGACATTTATTTTTTTAAGGACCAAGGAAAACAATATTTATTAAAACAAATATATTTGTTAATAATTGACTACTATTACGCTAGGACTATTATTTACCGTAGTTACGACTAATCGTGTAATTGAATTTAAAAACTTAATTTCCCTTTATATTATTTTATTAAATTTTAATGTAAGGGGCAATTCAGAAATGTTTGACCTGAATCTAAAAACAGCCCAATGACCGAATAAGTTATGGCGTTTTAGAAATGACTAACCCTATAGGATTTTGTTCATCCTATTAGTTCTAATAAAAGATAAAAGTAAAGTATACAAAGAGTCTGGTGTCTTTTCATGTATTGTCATCTTTATGTGTCTGTATGTCAAATGAACTATTTATGTCGTATGTCTGTATGTCAAAACTCACTTGGGATCTGGCAAAAGACTTTGGTGTAAACACAAAGATCACTTTTCAAATGTTGTGGAATAGAGAACTCAACAACTTTAGCAACTGACATTTATAGTCAAAAGTCTGCATGAAATGACTTTCTACATGTAACGACAGGTACAACGGTCACAAGACGCCCAAGATGGCTTAACGCGGAGGACAGTCGATATCTTAAGCCCTGATAACAAGGAAATTTCTTCCCAAGCTGCCGCGTGTACTTATGACCCGAGCAAAATAAACAAAATAAAAGACAGACGAAACGAATAATTCGCCTTGTTTACCGATTTAGCTAATTAAATATGTAGACACATCTGAAATAATTTTTATCCTTGGGTAAAACAAGTTAATGTAAACACATCTACGTTGAAAATCGAAGTCATGCATCAAAGCAATCTCTCATACATATAAAACGCACATAACTTGTTTCTACAATTTGACATCAACACCTTTTCACTGCCATATTCCCCGACTAGTTGGCTACTACGACATGAATTTCCTCACACGACTCAACCATCACTTTAACTTTTACATATGCCTATATAAAAAATTGACCATTATTAAAAGAACTTCGGGGCTTAAATTAGAATATGACGGGGAGTGTATGGTAGTAGTAAGACATACCACTGTTTTGCAGACTATAACAATACACGCACAAAAGTCACAAGGCGGCCACAGAGCCTTAACGAAGTGGACAGAAAATATCATAAAACCCTGATAACAAAGTCCAAAACTTTTCTCTTGATTATGTTTGACCGCTACGTAAACTATAGCGGCGCTACCGCGTGTACCGTTGCTCTCATATCTATAGGAGTCCTTTAACTTAGAATGACATGATGATAAAAGCTAGAGAATGAAAAAAAATTCCAAATAAATCACATCAACATTAAAGTATTTTGTGTGTTAAAATTGTGAATGAATATAAAATACCAGTGTTTGGATTTTTTAAATAAATAAATAAACTACTTTAAGAGCAATATAGCATCTATCTTAACATGGCAGTCTATGACATTTGCATTTCTGGGTCTTTAAACTCATAGTGTCACTGCCCTCATGACTTACCACCCCATAGACCTAATAACGGGAACATGCATAATTTTCAAATTTTGGACTCCACCACACCAGAAGTTGAAGCTGATGCTGATGATATTGATTATAGTTTACTTGACGACCCGTGTGATATAGACGGAGTTTTATTATAAAATAAATGCTGAAAATTGTACGATACTTGTTTTGTTTTACCTCGTGTATTTGTAATTAGATACATTGTAGTATTATTACACACTGAGAACCATTCAAAAACAAAGGGAAATTAAGTTTTCAAATTCAATTACTGGCTTATTGCCCTTTATAAAATTGTATAAAAGTATGACATGTCATTATCACCTGACCAATTGGTCGCCATCTTGTCCAACCACGTGTCTGGGTCGCCATCTTGACATATACACACACACAAGTCTAAAAGGGGAAACAAATATTTAAATTCTTAATTCATTACACGCTTATTGCCCCTTAAATTAAAATAAAAATTACGTTTTTAAATTGAATTACATGATTGTTGCCCTTTAATTTAAAATAAAAATTAAGTTTTTAAATTCAAAAACAAAGGGAAATAACAAAAGACGTTTAAATACTTTGTCAATTACAAGATAATTTCCCCTTACCAACATCACATGACAGCCGGTCGCCATCTTGGATCCACCTCAACCACGTGTCCCGATCGCCATCTTGTCCAACACGTGCCACATCGCCATCTTGGCACCCACTCACCGGAACCATGCCACCTTGGACCGGAAACGACGCCATCTTGGACCGGAAGTGGGCGGAACCGGAAGTGACGTCATCCACCTCCCGAAAACACACACCTCCGGAGTTGGGGTCAATAATAATTGATAAGGACCTACTACACTACTCACATGGACGTGATAGACTGGAGGCGCACAGAAGGTGTGATAGACTGGAGGCTCACATGGGCGTGATAGACTGGAGGCGCACAGGGGCGTGATAGACTGAAGGCGCACATGGGCTTGATAGACTAGTACTGGGGGCTCACATGGGCGTGATAGACTAGAGGCGCACATGAGGTGTGATAGACTGGAGGCGCACATGGGCGTGTTAGACTGGTACTGGGTGCGCACATGGGTTGTGATAGACTGGTACTGTGTGGCACATGGGTTGTGATAGACTGGTACTGTGTGGCACATGGGTTGTGATAGACTGGTACTAGGGGCGCATTTGGGGCGTGATAGACTGGGGGCGCACATGTGGCATGATAGACTAGGGGGGCGCACATGGGGCGTGATAGACTGGGGGCGCACATGGGGCCATGATAGACTGGGAGCGCACATGGGGCGTGATAGACTGGGGCAGCACATGGGGCGTGGTAGACTGGGGGCGCACATGAAGCGTGATAGACTGGGGCGCACATGGGGCGTGATAGACTGGGGGCACACATGGGGCGTGATAGAAAGATACTCGGAGCGAACATGGGGCGTGATAGACAGGTACTAAGGGCGCACATGTGGCGTGATAGGCATGTACTGGGAGTGCACATAGGGCGTGATAGACTGGGGCGCACATGGGGCATGATAGACTGGGGGCGCACATGGGTTGTGATAGACTGGGGCGCTCATTGGGCGTGATAGACTGGGGGCGCACATGGGGCGTTATAGACTGGTACTGGGTGCACACATGGGGCGTGATAGACAGGTAGTGGCAGTGCAAATGGGGAATGATAGACTGGTACTGGGGGCGCACATGGGCGTGATAGACTGGTACTGGGGCGCACATGGGGCGTGATAGACTGGGGGGGCTCATGGGGTGTGATAGACTGTGTTGTATTTTATAGTCTTTAACATTTTGTACAAGTTATTTAAAATAATAATTTTTAAAATAAAATATTTATTTGATATTAACATGATATAATAAGTACATGAATGGGTAAATTAAGGGTAAGGAATCCGACACTGATGTGAGGGGTGCTCACTTTGTTGTTGAGGGTGCGGACAATGGTAGAAAGTTGGATGCATTAAATGTGGTAGTGGTCAAGCTTTATTAAAATTCTGTCCATTTGATACCAGTTTGTATCAAGTCAAAATGTAAACAATAATTAATAAGTACATGGGAATGTAGGAGGTAGGGTGCCGACACTGGTGATGAGGGCGCACATGGGGCGTGGTGTTGTGGTGTACATGGCGCCTGGTGTTGTGGTTTATATGGGGCGTGGCGTTGTGGTGTACATGGGGCGTGGTGTTGTGGTGTACATGGGGCGTGGTATTGTGGTGTACATGGGGCGAGGTGTTGTGGTGTACATGGGGTATGGTGTTGTGTACATGGGGCGTGGTGTTGTGGTGTACATGGGGCGTGGTAGAGGGTGTTGTCTATTACAACAATCAACAGTTGATAAAAGTTTGTATTAAGTATATAAAATATTATAAGATTGTTTATATTATAGATATTAGTTATAGTCCCAACCAGTGCCACTAAAATTTCTTCCCACAGCGTTGACCCCACTGTGGACATGGAGGTTATACCACAAGCCAACACCACACCCCAGTGGGTGGACATAGGCCCCACTACTGCCTGGACATGTACATGTTGTGTACGTGTACTTGGTCCAATAATCACTCACCTTGTACCTGTCTATCCAGTGTCCTACAGAGATCTGTTTAGGACATCCATGTGGATGTGATACTATCAATGTCAACTTGTCTCCACATCTCTTGTAATTGTTGTTTACTTTCTTACATAGATCCAACCAGTGGTCCACCATCTTGTCCAGTTTGTTCAGTAAATCTATGTCACATGTCACACATTTAAACACACACCTGTCTTCCTCAATGTTTGCCTCAACCACCCTCCAGCCATCAAGAGTGACCAGTGGACTATCTTGTCTATCAAAGAACAATCTACACGAGGTGTGTCTCGCCTCAAGGTAATCAAACACCACGTGTGTGGCCGTGTACATCCTTACCTTCCCCCACACTTTGCTGGGTGTGTCCGAGTGTTGACACTTGTGACATGGACAGGTTCCCTTGTTGAATTTATTGTTTACATACCACACCACCCCAGTCCCTACTCTCATGACGTCACTTCCTCTCTTGTTATAAAATGCATATGGTTGAATGGTGTTTGGCCAAAACTCTGGCCTTTCTGTACTGGTCATTGTAACAGCTACCCTGACAGTGAGGTCAGCTACAGCTTTGATGTACTCAACTAGGAGGTTGTCATGGTAACCTTCAGGCAGGTTATTGATGTTAAAATCGTTGACAGGTACAAACTGTAGGTGACCTGCTTTCTTCTCACAACTATTGTAATGTTTGTGTAGATCTGCTTCTCCTCCTTCTGACACCTGGGTTTCATGTGTACCTGACAAGTTCATCAAAGAAAGTACATTTTAATCCATTTGTTACGACTGTCTCTCTTCTTTTATGTATATTGAACCAGATTCAATGAATTCCTATACTTTTATTTAAATGGATTTAAATAATATTTTCGGAGATGAGTTATGAGTTTAAAATGTATGTAAATTGTATAATGTATAAAGGATAAAATCGTAAGATTGACATTTAACATGACAATAACTGGCACTTAGAATGTTGTTACATGACAATAACTGGCACTTAGAATGTTGTTACATGACAATAACTGGCACTTAGAATGTTGTTACATGACAATAGCTGCACTTAGAATGTTGTAACATGACAATAACTGGCACTTAGAATGTTGTTACATGACAATAACTGGCACTTAGAATGTTGTTACATTGCAGTAACTGGAACTTAGAATGTTGTTACATGGCAATAACTGGCACTTAGAACGTTGTTACATGGCAGTAACTGGCACTTAGAATGTTGTTACATGACAATAACTGGCACTTAGAATGTTGTTACATGACAATAACTGGCACTTAGAATGTTGTTACATGGCAATAACTGGAACTTAGAATGTTGTTACATGGCATTAACTGGCACTTAGAATAATGTTACATGACAATAACTGGCACTTAGAATGTTGTTACATGGCAATAACTGGCACTTAGAATGTTGTTACATGGCAGTAACTGGCACTTAGAATGTTGTTACATGGCAATAACTGGCACTTAGAATGTTGTTACATGGCAGTAACTGGCACTTAGAATGTTGTTAAATGACAATAACTGGCACTTAGAATGTTGTTACATGGCAGTAACTGGCACTTAAAATGTTGTTACATGGCAGTAACTGGCACTTAGAATGTTGTTACATGGCAATAACTGGCACTTAGAATGTTGTTACATGGCAATAACTGGCACTTAGAATGTTGTTACATGGCAATAAGTGGCCCTTAGAATGTTGTTACATGGCAGAAACTGGCACTTAGAATGCTGTTACATGGCAATAACTGGCACTTAGAATGTTCTTACATGGCAGTAACTGGCACTTAGAATGTTGTTACATGGCAGCAACTGGCACTTAGAATGTTGTTACATGGCAATAACTGGCACTTAGAATAATGTTACATGGCAGTAACTGGCACTTAGAATGTTATTACATGGCAGTAACTGGCACTTAGAATGTTGTTACATGGCAATAACTGGCACTTAGAATGTTGTTACATGGCAGTAACTGGCACTTAGAATGTTGTTACATGGCAGTAACTGGCACTTAGAATGTTGTTACATGACAATAACTGGCACTTAGAATATTGTTACATGGCAATAACTGGCACTTAGAATGTTGTTACATGGCAATAACTGGCACTTAGAATGAGGTTAAATGGCAATAACTGGCACTTAGAATGTTGTCACGTGGCAATAACTGGCACTTAGAATGTTGTTACATGGCAGTAAATGGCACTTAGAATGTTGTTACATGGCAATAACAGGCACTTAGATTGTTGTTACATGGCAGTAACTGGCACTTAGAATGTTGTTACATGGCAGTAACTGGCACTTAGAATGTTGTTACATGGCAGTAACTGGCACTTAGATTGTTGTTACATGGCAGTAACTGGCACTTAGAATGTTTTTACATGACAATAACTGGCACTTAGATTGTTGTTACATGGCAGTAACTGGCACTTAGAATGTTGTTACATGACAATAACTGGCACTTAGAATGTTGTTACATGGCAATAACTGGCACTTAGAATGTTTTTACATGGCAGTAACTGGCACTTAGAATGTTGTTACATGACAATAACTGGCACTTAGAATGTTGTTACATGGCAGTAACAGGCACTTAGAATGTTGTTACATGGTAGTAACTGGCACTTAGAATGTTGTTACATGACAATAACTGGCACTTAGAATGTTGTTACATTGCAATAACTGACACTTAGAATGTTGTTACATGGCAGTAACTGGCACTTAGAATGTTGTTACATGACAATAACTGGCACTTAGAATGTTGTTACATGGCAATAACTGGCACTTAGAATGTTGTTACATGGCAGTAACTGGCACTTAGAATTTTGTTACATGGGAGTAACTGGCACTTAGAATGTTGTTACATGACAATAACTGGCACTTAGAATATTGTTACATGGCAATAACTGGCACTTAGAATGTTGTTACATGGAAGTAACTGGCACTTAGAATGAGGTTAAATGGCAATAACTGGCACTTAGAATGTTGTCACGTGGCAATAACTGGCACTTAGAATGTTGTTACATGGCAATAACTAGCACTTAGAATGTTGTTACAAGACAATAACTGGCACTTAGAATGTTGTTACATGGCAGTAACTGGCACTTAGAATGTTGTTACATGACAATAACTGGCACTTAGAATGTTGTTACATGGCAATAACTGGCACTTAGATTGTCGTTACATGGCAGTAACTGGCACTTATAATGTTGTTACATGACAATATCTGGCACTTAGAATGTTGTTAAATGGCAATAACTGGCACTTAGAATGTTGTTACATGACAATAACTGGCACTTAGAATGTTGTTACATGACAATAACTGGCACTTAGAATGTTGTTACATTGCAGTAACTGGAACTTAGAATGTTGTTACATGGCAATAACTGGCACTTAGAACGTTGTTACATGGCAGTAACTGGCACTTAGAATGTTGTTACATGACAATAACTGGCACTTAGAATGTTGTTACATGACAATAACTGACACTTAGAATGTTGTTACATGGCAATAACTGGAACTTAGAATGTTGTTACATGGCATTAACTGGCACTTAGAATAATGTTACATGACAATAACTGGCACTTAGAATGTTGTTACATGGCAATAACTGGCACTTAGAATGTTGTTACATGGCAGTAACTGGCACTTAGAATGTTGTTACATGGCAATAACTGGCACTTAGAATGTTGTTACATGGCAGTAACTGGCACTTAGAATGTTGTTAAATGACAATAACTGGCACTTAGAATGTTGTTACATGGCAGTAACTGGCACTTAAAATGTTGTTACATGGCAGTAACTGGCACTTAGAATGTTGTTACATGGCAATAACTGGCACTTAGAATGTTGTTACATGGCAATAACTGGCACTTAGAATGTTGTTACATGGCAATAAGTGGCCCTTAGAATGTTGTTACATGGCAGTAACTGGCACTTAGAATGCTGTTACATGGCAATAACTGGCACTTAGAATGTTCTTACATGGCAGTAACTGGCACTTAGAATGTTGTTACATGGCAGCAACTGGCACTTAGAATGTTGTTACATGGCAATAACTGGCACTTAGAATGTTGTTACATGGCAGTAACTGGCACTTAGAATGTTGTTACATGGCAGTAACTGGCACTTAGAATGTTGTTACATGGCAATAACTGGCACTTAGAATGTTGTTACATGGCAGTAACTGGCACTTAGAATGTTGTTACATGGCAGTAACTGGCACTTAGAATGTTGTTACATGACAATAACTGGCACTTAGAATATTGTTACATGGCAATAACTGGCACTTAGAATGTTGTTACATGGCAATAACTGGCACTTAGAATGAGGTTAAATGGCAATAACTGGCACTTAGAATGTTGTCACGTGGCAATAACTGGCACTTAGAATGTTGTTACATGGCAGTAAATGGCACTTAGAATGTTGTTACATGGCAATAACTGGCACTTAGATTGTTGTTACATGGCAGTAACTGGCACTTAGAATGTTGTTACATGGCAGTAACTGGCACTTAGAATGTTGTTACATGGCAGTAACTGGCACTTAGATTGTTGTTACATGGCAGTAACTGGCACTTAGAATGTTTTTACATGACAATAACTGGCACTTAGATTGTTGTTACATGGCAGTAACTGGCACTTAGAATGTTGTTACATGACAATAACTGGCACTTAGAATGTTGTTACATGGCAATAACTGGCACTTAGAATGTTGTTACATGGCAGTAACTGGCACTTAGAATGTTGTTACATGACAATAACTGGCACTTAGAATGTTGTTACATGGCAGTAACAGGCACTTAGAATGTTGTTACATGGTAGTAACTGGCACTTAGAATGTTGTTACATGACAATAACTGGCACTTAGAATGTTGTTACATTGCAATAACTGACACTTAGAATGTTGTTACATGGCAGTAACTGGCACTTAGAATGTTGTTACATGACAATAACTGGCACTTAGAATGTTGTTACATGGCAATAACTGGCACTTAGAATGTTGTTACATGGCAGTAACTGGCACTTAGAATGTTGTTACATGGGAGTAACTGGCACTTAGAATGTTGTTACATGACAATAACTGGCACTTAGAATATTGTTACATGGCAATAACTGGCACTTAGAATGTTGTTACATGGAAGTAACTGGCACTTAGAATGAGGTTAAATGGCAATAACTGGCACTTAGAATGTTGTTACATGGCAATAACTGGCACTTAGATTGTCGTTACATGGCAGTAACTGGCACTTAGAATGTTGTTACATGACAATATCTGGCACTTAGAATGTTGTTACATGGCAATAACTGGCACTTAGAATGTTGTTACATGGCAATAACTGGCACTTAGAATGTTGTTACATGACAATAACTGGCACTTAGAATGTTGTTACATGGCAATAACTGGCACTTAGAATGTTGTTACATGGCAGTAACTGGCACTTAGAATGTTGTTACATGACAATAACTGGCACTTAGAATGTTGTTACATGGCAGTAACTGGCACTTAGAATGTTGTTACATGACAGTAACTGGCACTTAGAATGTTGTTACATGACAATAACTGGCACTTAGAATGTTGTTACATGGCAGTAACTGGCACTTAGAATGTTGTTACATGGCAATAACTGGCACTTAGAATGTTGTTACATGACAATAACTGGCACTTAGAATGTTGTTACATGACAATAACTGGCACTTAGAATGTTGTTACATGGCAGTAACTGGCACTTAGAATGTTGTTACATGACAATAACTGGCACTTAGAATGTTGTTACATGGCAGTAACTGGCACTTAGAATGTTGTTACATGGCAGTAACTGGCACTTAGAATGTTGTTACATGACAATAACTGGCACTTAGAATGTTGTTACATTGCAATAACTGGCACTTAGAATGTTGTTACATGGCAGTAACTGGCACTTAGAATGTTGTTACATGACAATAACTGGCACTTAGAATGTTGTTACATGGCAATAACTGGCACTTAGAATGTTGTTACATGGCAGTAACTGGCACTTAGAATGTTGTTACATGGGCAGTAACTGGCACTTAGAATGTTGTTACATGACAATAACTGGCACTTAGAATATTGTTACATGGCAATAACTGGCACTTAGAATGTTGTTACATGGAAGTAACTGGCACTTAGAATGTGTTAAATGGCAATAACTGGCACTTAGAATGTTGTTACATGGCAATAACTGGCACTTAGAATGTTGTTACATGGCAATAACTGGCACTTAGAATGTTGTTACATGACAATAACTGGCACTTAGAATGTTGTTACATGGCAGTAACTGGCACTTAGAATGTTGTTACATGACAATAACTGGCACTTAGAATGTTGTTACATGGCAATAACTGGCACTTAGATTGTTGTTACATGGCAGTAACTGGCACTTAGAATGTTGTTACATGACAATAACTGGCACTTAGAATGTTGTTACATGGCAATAACTGGCACTTAGAATGTTGTTACATGGCAATAACTGGCACTTAGAATGTTGTTACATGACAATAACTGGCACTTAGAATGTTGTTACATGGCAATAACTGGCACTTAGAATGTTGTTACATGGCAGTAACTGGCACTTAGAATGTTGTTACATGACAATAACTGGCACTTAGAATGTTGTTACATGGCAGTAACTGGCACTTAGAATGTTGTTACATGACAGTAACTGGCACTTAGAATGTTGTTACATGACAATAACTGGCACTTAGAATGTTGTTACATGGCAGTAACTGGCACTTAGAATGTTGTTACATGGCAATAACTGGCACTTAGAATGTTGTTACATGACAATAACTGGCACTTAGAATGTTGTTACATGGCAATAACTGGCACTTAGAATGTTGTTACATGACAATAACTGGCACTTAGAATGTTGTTACATGGCAATAACTGGCACTTAGAATGTTGTTACATGGCAGTAACTGGCACTTAGAATGTTGTTACATGACAATAACTGGCACTTAGAATGTTGTTACATGGCAATAACTGGCACTTAGAATGTTGTTACATGGCAATAACTGGCACTTAGAATGTTGTTACATGGCAATAACTGGCACTTAGAATGTTGTTACATGGCAATAACTGGCACTTAGAATGTTGTTACATGGCAGTAACTGGCACTTAGAATGTTGTTACATGGCAATAACTGGCACTTAGAATGTTGTTACATGGCAGTAACTGGCACTTAGAATGTTGTTACATGGCAGTAACTGGCACTTAGAATGTTGTTACATGGCAATAACTGGCACTTAGAATGTTGTTACATGGCAGTAACTGGCACTTAGAATGTTGTTACATGGCAGTAACTGGCACTTAGAATGTTGTTACATGGCAATAACTGGCACTTAGAATGTTGTTACATGGCAGTAACTGGCACTTAGAATGTTGTTACATGGCAATAACTGGCACTTAGAATGTTGTTACATGGCAATAACTGGCACTTAGAATGTTGTTACATGGCAGTAACTGGCACTTAGAATGTTGTTACATGGCAGTAACTGGCACTTAGAATGTTGTTACATGGCAATAACTGGCACTTAGAATGTTGTTACATGGCAGTAACTGGCACTTAGAATGTTGTTACATGGCAGTAACTGGCACTTAGAATGTTGTTACATGGCAGTAACTGGCACTTAGAATGTTGTTACATGGCAGTAACTGGCACTTAGAATGTTGTTACATGGCAGTAACTGGCACTTAGAATGTTGTTACATGGCAATAACTGGCACTTAGAATGTTGTTACATGGCAGTAACTGGCACTTAGAATGTTGTTACATGGCAGTAACTGGCACTTAGAATGTTGTTACATGGCAGTAACTGGCACTTAGAATGTTGTTACATGGCAATAACTGGCACTTAGAATGTTGTTACATGGCAGTAACTGGCACTTAGAATGTTTGTTACATGGCAGTAACTGGCACTTAGAATGTTGTTACATGGCAATAACTGGCACTTAGAATGTTGTTACATGGCAGTAACTGGCACTTAGAATGTTGTTACATGGCAGTAACTGGCACTTAGAATGTTGTTACATGGCAGTAACTGGCACTTAGAATGTTGTTACATGGCAGTAACTGGCACTTAGAATGTTGTTACATGGCAGTAACTGGCACTTAGAATGTTGTTACATGGCAGTAACTGGCACTTAGAATGTTGTTACATGGCAGTAACTGGCACTTAGAATGTTGTTACATGGCATAACTGGCACTTAGAATGTTGTTACATGGCAGTAACTGGCACTTAGAATGTTGTTACATGGCAATAACTGGCACTTAGAATGTTGTTACATGGCAATAACTGGCACTTAGAATGTTGTTACATGGCAGTAACTGGCACTTAGAATGTTGTTACATGGCAGTAACTGGCACTTAGAATGTTGTTACATGGCAATAACTGGCACTTAGAATGTTGTTACATGGCAGTAACTGGCACTTAGAATGTTGTTACATGGCAGTAACTGGCACTTAGAATGTTGTTACATGGCAGTAACTGGCACTTAGAATGTTGTTACATGGCAATAACTGGCACTTAGAATGTTGTTACATGGCAATAACTGGCACTTAGAATGTTGTTACATGGCAATAACTGGCACTTAGAATGTTGTTACATGGCAGTAACTGGCACTTAGAATGTTGTTACATGGCAGTAACTGGCACTTAGAATGTTGTTACATGGCAATAACTGGCACTTAGAATGTTGTTACATGGCAGTAACTGGCACTTAGAATGTTGTTACATGGCAGTAACTGGCACTTAGAATGTTGTTACATGGCAATAACTGGCACTTAGAATGTTGTTACATGGCAGTAACTGGCACTTAGAATGTTGTTACATGACAATAACTGGCACTTAGAATGTTGTTACATGGCAATAACTGGCACTTAGAATGTTGTTACATGGCAGTAACTGGCACTTAGAATGTTGTTACATGGCAGTAACTGGCACTTAGAATGTTGTTACATGGCAATAACTGGCACTTAGAATGTTGTTACATGGCAGTAACTGGCACTTAGAATGTTGTTACATGGCAATAACTGGCACTTAGAATGTTGTTACATGGCAGTAACTGGCACTTAGAATGTTGTTACATGGCAGTAACTGGCACTTAGAATGTTGTTACATGGCAATAACTGGCACTTAGAATGTTGTTACATGGCAGTAACTGGCACTTAGAATGTTGTTACATGGCAGTAACTGGCACTTAGAATGTTGTTACATGGCAGTAACTGGCACTTAGAATGTTGTTACATGGCAGTAACTGGCACTTAGAATGTTGTTACATGGCAGTAACTGGCACTTAGAATGTTGTTACATGGCAATAACTGGCACTTAGAATGTTGTTACATGGCAATAACTGGCACTTAGAATGTTGTTACATGGCAGTAACTGGCACTTAGAATGTTGTTACATGGCAGTAACTGGCACTTAGAATGTTGTTACATGGCAATAACTGGCACTTAGAATGTTGTTACATGGCAGTAACTGGCACTTAGAATGTTGTTACATGGCAGTAACTGGCACTTAGAATGTTGTTACATGGCAATAACTGGCACTTAGAATGTTGTTACATGGCAGTAACTGGCACTTAGAATGTTGTTACATGGCAATAACTGGCACTTAGAATGTTGTTACATGGCAGTAACTGGCACTTAGAATGTTGTTACATGGCAATAACTGGCACTTAGAATGTTGTTACATGGCAATAACTGGCACTTAGAATGTTGTTACATGGCAGTAACTGGCACTTAGAATGTTGTTACATGGCAGTAACTGGCACTTAGAATGTTGTTACATGGCAATAACTGGCACTTAGAATGTTGTTACATGGCAGTAACTGGCACTTAGAATGTTGTTACATGGCAGTAACTGGCACTTAGAATGTTGTTACATGGCAATAACTGGCACTTAGAATGTTGTTACATGGCAGTAACTGGCACTTAGAATGTTGTTACATGGCAATAACTGGCACTTAGAATGTTGTTACATGGCAATAACTGGCACTTAGAATGTTGTTACATGGCAGTAACTGGCACTTAGAATGTTGTTACATGGCAGTAACTGGCACTTAGAATGTTGTTACATGGCAATAACTGGCACTTAGAATGTTGTTACATGGCAGTAACTGGCACTTAGAATGTTGTTACATGGCAGTAACTGGCACTTAGAATGTTGCTAAAACAAGATAAAATAGTTTAAAATATATTTTGTACATTTTATCTTATCTTATCTTATCTGTTTCAGACGCTCCTTCTATACAGAAGATTATTGCGTCCTACGCTTATCTATGGAAATGTTTATCAACAAACAATTACCATAGAAAAGGCTTGATTTATCTTTCATGTCACACCTGCAGTCTTTGACACCTGTTTGACTGTAATGTTTGTCTAATTCACATCGGATATACTCTCGGCTATTCTCTGAAAAGATAGTTTTCTAATATATTTCTTTGTATGAATAATTGATGTATTAACTGTTCGTTTTCTTAATCTCTCTCCCCCCCCCTCTATCTGTCTCTTTCTTATTCTTATAAACTTTGTCAATCTCTCTTTTTTTGTGTCGCTTTTTATAATTGTACGTCTTTCTCTGATGATCTCTCCATCACTATTTTTATATGTTTCCTTCCGCTCAGTCTCTCTTTTACGGTAACCCACTCTAACAATCCTTCTCTCTCTCTCTCTGTCTCAATCTCTGTCTTTCTATATATATCTCTCTGTCTCTGTCTTTCTTTCTCCATCTTTCTCTCTTAGTCTCTCTCTGTCTCAGTCTTTGTCTTTCTCTCTCTCTGTCTCAGTCTTTGTCTTTCTCTCTCTCTCTGTCTCAGTCTTTGTCTTTCTCTCTCTCTTTCTGTATTAGTCTTTGTCTTTCTCTCTTCATCTTTCTCACTTAGTCTCTCTCTCTAGCTTATGCGGATTAAGAAGGGGAATGAACTGGCTAGAGGGAGGAGCCCATAATGATTTTAGGGCACACACATTTGTTATATTATATAATAAGAGGTGGACAATTGTTTGTATGAATCCCTGAAAATATCATAAATAAATAAATACAATCTCATCTTTTCATCACGAGAAAATGAGTGTTAAATACTAGAAATGGTCGTTTGTAAAAATATCTAAAAACGATTATGCAGGAAAGAGCAAACCTAGCTAAGGAAAACATAAGGATTACGGCTATGGCGGATTAAGGGAAGTGGTGATCGAGCTAAAACCAGGGGCCCTCAATGATTTAAGGGCCCTAAACTTCTTATATTGTATAATAAAGGTGGCTGAACCGGGTCACAGGTGGAATTGCAGCCAGGGGCGCCGTGCAATCTTGATCCGCCCTTGCTCTCTAGTATAATTTAACCAAATTAAAATACTACTACTTCTTAAATAACCACTACTACTAATTATAATAATAATACCATATTTATTTTAAAACTATTTAAAGCAACATGTTACCGTTGTTTTGTAATTTATTCAGCTTTCCTTTTACCAGACCAGATTTTGTGAAAGCATTCTGATAATAGAAAATATATAAAGTAATTAGCTTTTAAAAAAATAGTATTATCAATAAAACAAAAATAATTTGCTTAAAATACATTGAAGTTTTTATTTGCCTTAATTATGGACAATGTAAGACACAAGAAAAAAGTTACGTGTCATTAAATCACTAAATTACGATCCTTTTATTATTTTATTCGGCTTACTGTGGTAGTAATACAGAAATTGTTTAGTCAAATATTGTTATCATTTAAAACTTCTGGAATAATTCATTTTTAAAAAAAAATGTTTGTAATTATTGTTAGTCAATATTATCAGTCAATCAAAATTAAAAATAGAAAAATTGACCAAAAAAAACCAACAAACAAACAAAAAATACGATCAAAAGATTTTCAAGTTAATATCAGCTTGTTAATATCTTCCCTCGTATGATTGACAGACTGGTCTCTCGTCTGCAATATTTAGTATTTTATTTTAAAAAGTCGAATACAATACATAATGCTATTAGCATGAGTACTTATGGATTCACATTTTTTTTTAAATTTAAATCTACAATTATTAAACATGATTTTAATTTATTTGTATAAAATATGTTTCATTAAAAGCACACATCCGAAAAATCAGAGTAATCTATCAATAATTACAAACCACCACAACACAAAGCACACTGACTACACCTCTATCTTAAGCACAATAAAGGAAATTACCTTCAAACAATGGCAATATAAATTAGGAAGATATAGGCTAAAGCCCTTCATTTTAATTTTGCTCCTCTCCGGGGACATATAACTTAACCCAGGCCCAGTATCATCTAAATGCCAAATTTGTATTAAGACATGCACTAGCAAACAAGGAGCCATTCAGTGACACCTGCAATGAATGGTCCCAACAGTATGCCTTCATACCAACACACCAAAGCACATAGCAATAGGCCCAGGAAATAAATATGCATCTTGGCACTGCATACGTTGTGGGTTGCCCCAAATCAGTTCAGATTTGTTTAACCATAGAGACCTGATCACCACAAACTCTTACAGTGTTTTGGCTAATCCTATTATAAATGACCCACTAGATAAAATAAAACCTGCCACGCAAACCCATAAAAATGACCATAAAAAATCGAATAACACTAATGATCAAAACACTCTCAAGACACTAATAATTAATTTCCAAAGTATTAAAAATAAAATTCCAGATTTAGAGCTACTTATAAAAACAGAAGAACCAGACATAATTGCTGGCTCTGAAACTTGGTTGAACCCCAACATATATAACTCAGAAATATTTAACAACAATTATAATATTTTTAGAAAGATAGACCAGACAATTATGGAGGAGTGCTGCTTGCAATCAAATCAAATATCATAGCTGAAGAAATTACTAGACAATCAACTTTTAATATAGAGTCTGTTTTTTTTGTAAAATAGTTACACCAAACTCAACACCACTTATTGTAGGCAGTATATATAGACCACCGAATACCAACCTAGAATACATGAAAAATCTTTGTAGTCAATTAAATTTCATTAAAGAAAATCATAAAAACTCTGCAATTTGGATTATAGGGGGACTTCATCCTTCCAGATATAAATTGGAAAAACTATACAACTGATAACCATCAAACAAATAAAAATATTAACGAACACTTTATAAACACTATAAAAAACTTAAACCTAGAACAGATAGTGAAAAAAACAACAAGGAAAAATAAAACACTAGATTTATTTATAACAAATAGACCAGGACTAGTGTCAGACTATAAAATAATTTCTGGACTGTCTGACCATGATATTGTTAGGGTAACCAATACAATAAAAACTAAAATTAATAAGATACCTAGAAGAATAATATATCTTTGGAATAAATGTAATTCCATAAAACTACACCAATCAGCGGCTAACTTTCAACAAAATTCCCTATATAAATTTAATACAAATAGCCCAGTAGAAGAAATTTGGAAAGATATGAAAACAAATATAAAAACTATTATGGATGAGAATGTTGTTGTTGTTGAGCCTTCTCGTCCGTGAGGGGCATCCACCGATTATCGTCGGCGTCTGCGATTCCTCCAAGGGCATAGGCCACCTACGAGAGACCTCCAGGCATCTCTATCCTGGGCCAGCTTCTCCAGGATCTTCCATTCATGGCCAATTCTCTTGATGTCTGCCTCCAATTCTCGGCGCCAAGTGTTTCTTGGGCGGCCTCTTTTCCGCTTACCCTGTGGGTTCCATTTCAGGGCTTGCTTTGTTGTGGAAGAGAATGTTCCAACAAAATTAACATCAAATAAAATTAACAAATGCTGGTTCAATTTAAAATTAAAAAAGCTATGCAAACAAAAAGAGAACTTATTTAAGAAATTTAAGGCTACCAATTCAAAAAGGGTACACAAAAAGTACTTAAAGATTAAACACTTGACACAAAAACTTAGTCGAAACCTCCAAAATGAATATATAAACAATTTAATTTCTAAAGATAACAATAAAAACTGTATGGTCCTTTATCAAATCTAAAAAAATGGAACCTACAGGAATAGCCACACTAAAAGGCTCAAATGATAAAACCTATAATGATAATGAGACTAAAGCTAATATCCTTAACACATACTTTTGCATCATCATTCTCTGCCTCAGGCGACAAGGAAGTTTTAATAAATTTAAATAAAATGGAAGAAATAGACAACATAACTGTAGACGAGGTAGGTATACATTCACTCCTAAAAAACTTTAAAATAAACAAAGCCACTGGCCCAGATGAATTGCCTGCAAGGTTATTAAAAGAACTAAGCAATGAACTTTCCCCAATCCTTGTAGTTCTTTTTCAAGCTCTCTAAACCAGGGTAAAGTGCCCCAGGATTCGAAAATAGCTAACGTAACTCCACTCTTTAAGAAAGGTGATAAATCAGACCCTGGTAATTACAGACCTGTATCACTTACTAGTATCACCTGTACATTGCTAGAACACATAATATATAGTAAAATAATTAGCCACCTAGAAAAATATAATGCCCTATGCCCACATCAACACGGCTTTAGAAAAAACAGATCATGTGAAACACAATTAATAGGTTTAATAGATGAATTATCAAAAGTCTTAGACAATAATGATCAAATAGACACAAAATTTCTTGACTTCTCAAACGCATTTGACAAATTTCACCACCTTAGTTTACTTAAAAAACTTAACTACTTTGGAATCTCAGGTCCCTTACATCACTGGATCCAAGACTTCCTTTTGGGCAGGGAGCAAACTGTAATAATTAAAGGATCAAAATCTGCACCAATAAAGGTTAACTCAGGAGTTCCACAAGGAACTGTGCTAGGTCCCTTACTCTTTTTTATTTATATAAATGATTTACCCAACAACATCTCAACAGGTACAAAAGTTAGGTTATTTGCTGATGAGTGTATAATCTATAGAACAGATAAATCAGAAAAAGGTAGCAAAATTTTACAAAAAGACTTAGATGAATTGATAAAATGGTAAACTAACTGGAATATGTCTTTCCACCCAGAAAAGTGTCAACTGTTAAGAGTAACAAAGAAAAAGAAACAAATAAATTCAAAATATTACATTCATGGAAAAGAACTGACCCAAACTAAAGATGCAAAATACTTAGGAGTCTTAATAAATGAGAAACTATCATGGAATCCCCATGTCAATGAAGTTATTAAAAAATCAAACACAACCTTAGGCTTTATAAAAAGAAACTTTAACAAATATAATAGAGATATAAAACTAAAATTCTACCTCACATTGGTGAGACCTGTACTAGAATATGCATCTTCTGTATGGGACCCATCTTTATCCAAGAAATTTATATGTGATATACATGTAATAATCCAAGAAATGCACATAGTAAAATGATAAAATTAGATTCAAACTGTCAACAACCTTTTCCACTTGATTCCGAATTGTAAAGCTGCCCCCTTGTTTTATCAGTGAGAACCAGGTGTCAAGCTGAAAATTACAATTTATCAGAGTTTAATTTTAAATTTTCAAAACAAATTACTAGGACTAAAGAACAAAATATTTTTAAAGAAAGATATTAATTATAATTAAGTCATTAAAATAATTATTAACAACAGCATTAGTTTTAAAGATACCTGATCCCATGACTTCTTATTTTCTTCTTTTTTACATAGAGTTGCAGTAGTAGTTTGTTGGTAATAACACGAGTGGGCAGTGATGGTCTTCTATTCTTTCCACTGGCCAGAAAAGTCCTCTCAAGTGCATCATATTGTTCGCCATCATCTAAAAAAATTGAACACATATTTCCCAGTACATAAATTATATATTATAGAAATTATTCTAACTTTACGCTGAAATTCGTATATTTTGTCATAATAGTGATTTATAATTGAAACAAATACATCCCTAACTTATTAACTTTTTCTTAATCATTGTTTACATTGGCAACCGAAGTTATGATCACGTGACCCTTAATGTAAATCACAATTTAGGATTAACAATATCATTTAATTACTATGAAATATATTAATTATAACTCATAAAACTAATATATTTCAGGGGAAATACATCAGTTTTATATCAACAGTCAGAATAAAAATAGATTTCACTTCAAAGTATAAATGGTGGTTTACGTTAGTTACGAACCTAAAAAGTGAACGTTACTGTAATATGAATCGTAAAACTAACTTGTGAAAACTACTCATTTGCCAATAAATAAATAATTAAAAGATATTTTAAATGATAGATATGTTTTATGTTAATAATATTACTTACCAAATAAGCCCTCGAGATTGACAAATGTCAATTTGCTTGTCCTTGCTAGTACTAGTGCGCTAGCATTATATACTCGGCCATTTCCTCACACCGGCGAAACGTTCTTCGAAACGAAAATATAGGTTTATTTATTTTGTTTTGCCGACGTTCTAAATAAAAATAAATGAAAAGTTGTTTCTGTATATCAATTGGAAAATGGACAATCCTTTCAAAAATATTAACCAACAAGACTAATTATTGCAAAAACTTATAATTATATGATTTTTTTCTGGCATTTCTACATTTTTTTACATTTTAAATAATATTCTATAATGTTGTTTTATATGAAAATAAAGATTGTCCAATTTTGCATACGATACATTACTTTTTAACGAAATTGTATGTATCTTGCGCTACGGCAAATGCGTTGAATGGAAGAGGATACAAAACCATATCTCGGCTGCTGCTCAAAAATCGTTATGGTGATGATTTTCCAGCGAAATATTTAATATTTTAAATTAGGTCAACATAAAAAAAAAGATATAATTAAAGGGCCTAAAAGACACTTTTCAATGGTACATTTTTAATTTGTATAACAACTCTTTTTATTATAGAAAAATGTGAGTGAAAAGTTGCTAATGTTTAGCTTCAGGGCGAAAAACGCAATTTTGCGTCAGTTTGTGGCACCTAATTATAATTTGTGATTATTTTAATTTAATTAAAAATTTATTCATTCCTTGGCCCTATAGTAGGCTTTTTTATTACATTTGTTAAATACTGGAAAATATATTACTTTTTATTTTTTATATTATAAATATTATAAAAGAAAGTTTAAAAAAATAATTTTCACTAACAAATAATATTGGAATATTAAAATTACATTAGTTAAAAGAATGTATTTAGTCTTAAATAAGAATTCTAAAGATAATATGGCATGAGTATTACACAAAATAAGATTTTTTTAAAATATACATTTACCTTACATAAATGATTATGAAATTTTTCATCATTATCATTATTATTATTATTTTTTTAATAGTTTTTTTAATGTCTAAATTTATAGTATATTTATGTGCTGGAATGTTTTTCTTATCTTATCTATCAGTTACAGACACTCCTTCTATGCAGAAGATTATTGCGTCATACGCTTATCTATGGTTTGTGTTTAGTCCAGCATTCTTATTAGAGTTTTAAATGTTGATAGAGTGTTGGATTTCCTTGTTTCTTCAGGCCACCCTTTCCACGCCTAAATTCTCAACGGGAATAATGAAAATTTTTATGTGAATGTTTTTGTTCTTACATACGGAATAAGAAATGATTTTTTATCCTTATGTCTATTTGAGGGTTGTATTTAGTTATCTTTGTGTTGTGTTTCTAAATTAGAATTAATTGCTTTATGTATGATTACTACTTTACTCTTAGTTCTTCTATCCTCTAGTGTTTCAAGGTTTAATGATTTAACTAATGGTGTTATTCTTGTCAGTTTTGAATATTCTCCAGTAATGAATCTGGCAGCTATTTTTTTAATGTGTTCTAGTTTATCAATTTTTTCTTTGGTGGATGGGTCCCATACAGAAGATGCATATTCTAGTACTGATCTCACCAAGGTGAGATATCATTTTAGTTTGATATCTCTATTAAATTTGTAGAAGTTTCTTTTTATAAAGCCTAAGGTTTTGTTTGACTTTTTAATAACTCCATTGACATAGGGATGTCATGATAATTTTTCATTTATTATGACTCCTAAGTATTTTGCATCTTTAGTTTGGGTTAGTTCTTTTCCATAAATGAAATGTTTTGAATTTCTTTCTTTCTTTTTCTTTGTTACTCTTAACAGTTGACACTTTTCTGGGTGGAAAGACATACTCCAGTTAGTTTCCCATTTTATCAATGTACATATCTAAGTCTTTTGTAAAATTTTGCTACCTTGTTCTGATTTAATTGTTCTATAGATTATTCAATCATCAGCAAATAACCTAACTTTTGTTACTGTTGAGATGTTGAGTAAGGGACCTAGCACAAGTCCTTGTGGAACTCCTGAATCAAAATTTATTGGTGCAAATTTAGATCCATTAATTATTACAGTTTGCACCCTACCTAAAAGTTTGTCTTGGATCCAGTGATGTAAGGGACCTGAGATTACAAAATAGTTAAGTTTTTTAATTAAACTAATGTGGTGAAATTTGTCAATGCTTTTGAGAAGTCTGGTAATATTGTATCTATTTGATCATTATTGCAAAGCCCTTTGATAGTTCATTTATTAAACATATTAATCGTGTTTCACATGATCTTTTTTTTTACAGCCGTGTTGATGTAGGCATAGGGCATTATTTTTGTCTGGATGGTTAACTATTTTACTAAATATTATGTGTTCTAGTAATAGCTATGTTATACATTTTTATAAACACAAATTGCTCAATTGTTATTATTAATTTTTTAAAATTTTCTTGTAACTGCATATTAAATATTGAAAGAAAACATTTAAATATATTGCACACTCATAAAGAAAAAAATATATACTTCAATTTTACTTCTTATCTAACATTTTCTGAAGAAAAGGGAATTTCTTAAACAAAATTTAGACAATATTTATTTCATTTAGATATTTGCCACATTTAATATTGTGTCACTTCTGCTCTATATTTGCCATATTCAATACTTTTTCACTTCTGCTCTATATTTGCCCCATTTAATATTGTTTCACTTCTGCTCTATATGCCATCAATGCCAGTAAAAAAAATTGTGTTGTTTGGTTTTAAATTTGGGGGAGGGATGGCTGGAGTTGGTTTCAACAACATAAATGAATCTGACATACCAATAATGTTATATTTATTAATTGAATCTGACATACATATAATGTTATATTTATTAATTGAATCTGACATACATATAATGTTATATTTACTAATTGAATCTGACATACCTATAATGTTATATTTATTAATTGAATCTGACATAGCTATAATGTCATATTTATTAACTAAATCTGACATATCTATAAAGTTACATTTATTAACTGAATCTAACATACCTATAATGATATATTTATTAATGTAATATATTATTTAACAAACAAATAAAAACGTTCTTATACCATACCTAGTATAATCTTTAATACTTAAGAGTCACACTTTTTCATTACATTTTACACTAAAAATACATTCTTTAAATTTTATAAATTATAAATTTAAAAAAATGTTATTTAAAAAAATATAAATATTATTTTTAAATCTGAGACCTACTTCCGAAAAGTTAATAAACTATTTTAAATTAACAAAAATAGAATAAATTTAAATAAGTTAAAGAAATTTAAACATTTGCTTCCTTACATCAAAAATATATTGTGTATTTTCTCATTATTATAATAAAATGTCCTCAATAAATCTTACTATAATACAGTATTGTTTTTGTTACGGATAAAGATTTGTATAAATATAAGTCAACCAGAAACTTAGCTTAAATTATTTTAAATCTAATAATTTGTAGTGAAGATTTAAATGTTTTTCATTTCTGTTTTTAATAAATACACATGGATGTAGTAAAAAGTTTACAACAATGTTATCTATTATTTGTTGTGAGTTATTAATGAGAGAGGAAAGCAAAATATTTTTTCTGATGGAAATAATTTACTTTCATATAGAGATGAATTTATGTTTCTTTCAATTCTTTTTTTTTCTTTTTTTTTATATTCCTGCCTTCAGGTTGTCCAATTAAATGAACAACATATTGATGATAATTGTTTAATTATTATTTTTTAATTGGGTAAATAAATTGATCATATTTCTCCTTTTTCCTTATGTTAGTTTATTTTGGTTTTGTCAATTTGCTTTCAGTATTTAAAATTGTTAAAATGTATATAATTTTTGTATCTGCATATTTTTTTAACAAATAAAAGCCTTCATTTGATATTTTTTAACTTTAACAATTGTAAAATAATTTACTAGCTACTTAAAGTACTTACCCCCATAATGTTTGATCTAAGGTAAACAACTGGCTAATTGACTTATATCTGTAAACAACTGGATGATTGACTTATATCTGTCAGAGACAATAACCTGGTGATTTAATATGGATTATTTTTCAAGTGTAATTAAGAGTTTTATTAAATATTTTCTAGAGTTAACATTTAGTATTATATAATATATTGAGATTTATAAAATAATGTACATAGTATACAAATAAAAAGACAGTGATATATTTGAATGGTGTTGTTGGTATATTGTGATAAAACATTTTTAAACATGTCATGCTTTTCATCTTGGAGATAGATGTTACCGAGATGATAAGTGGCAAATGTTTATCTCCTTTTTTATTGAGATATCGGGGTTTGGTGACATAAAAATAAGATACCATATATGAGAAAATGCTTAGATAAAGATCTAATTTTGTTGTTCTATTAGTACTAAAGATTGTCTTATTAGTGTTTGTTGACTAAAGGGATGGCGTGATTATTTGGTTCCACTGTAAGAGAATTAAAATAACAAGGGTCCTACTATAAATTAATAATATAGGTTTTTAAGAAATAATTTTTTACTAAATTAACACATTGAGTAGCTGTTATATAAACAATTAACACAATGAGTACTTGACATTTGTTTTCTAGTTATATAAACAATTAACACGTTGAGTACCTGACATTTGTTTTCTAGTTATATAATCAATTAACACATTGAATACTTGACATTTGTTTTCTAGTTATATAAACAATTAACACATTGAGTACTTGACATTTGTTGTCTTGTTATATATTATATAAACAATTAACACATTGAACTTGACATTTGTTTTAGTTATATAAACAATTAACACATTGAGTACTTGACATTTGTTTTCTAGTTATATAAACAAATAACACATTGAGTATTTGACATTTGTTTTCTAGTTATATAAACAATTAACGCATTGAGTACTTGACATTTGTTTTCTAGTTATATAAACAATTAACACATTGAGTACCTGACATTTGTTTTCTTGTTATATTAACAACAAATATTTCACAATGATGATTATAAAAAACAGGTTTTCAAGCAGTAGATAAAAACCCAGCACTTCAACAATTTTTCTTTTCATAAGTATAAAGGAAGGTTTATCAAAAATCTTATACTAAGATAAACATTTTAATCCATATTTGATCCTACGAAATTGATCAAAATTAGGATGTAATATTTCCTATCAATAAATAAAGAAATCTAAGAAAGTAATTTAAAATAATAACAAAAACTTATTGAAAATCTACTAATTTTACTGTAGGCTAATCAAACGAAAATAATAACAATAATATATACTTGTTAATATCAATAACTACGTAACCAAAATATATGTTATATGTCTGTTACTTTGATTGAAAGATTTTCCCGACTAGAGTGTAAGCCGTGGTGCCTGGGACAAGAGACAATAGCCACAAATGTGTCAAGTGTTGCGACCTCAACTGATTCCCTAGCCATTATTCAATCAAAAATTATTAAAGAAAGAAAAAAAGCAAAATTCTACTCAGTTTTTCTAGATGAAGTGACCACTCACAAAAAAGAAGAGATGTCGTTTTGTATCAGATTTGTTCACAGCGAAAACAATGTAAGAGACGATTTCATCTCTTTTGTTCCACTTGTTCGAACCACGGTAGAGGCGATTGCCTCAAAGATCTGGATATTATTGAGAGATTTGGGGATCCCTCTACAGAGTAGAGGGGCCAGTGTTATGATGGTGCTGCATCTATGTCGGGCGCTGGCTCATGACTTTAAGCACGTATGCTGTGAGAGGCCCCTTTGGCGGTATACAAACACTGCAGCCACCACGCTTTAAACCTATCGATCGCGCATTCGTGTGGACTTCCCGAAGTGCCTAACATCATTGACACATTAAAAGAAATCTGCATGTTTTTTAACAACAGCCCAAAGCACGAAACCTTGTTGAAAAACGTCATAGAAACAAGTCTTCAATTTGACTGTGAAAATTTCAGCACTCTAGCAAGTCAGAAAACGTGTTTACGAGCGTTCTGAAAAAATAGTTGACGACATATACAGATCAGGACGACATATACAGATCCGCAAGTGTGCACGAGATAATAGGATAGGGATCTAAAAAAAGAAAGTATTATATGAAATATAGCTGGTATTGATTACTGCAAATCTCTTCTGTCAGGTGCGCCTAAAATGCATTGAAAAACCACAGAAAGTTCAAAATTAAGCTGCCAGATTAGTTCTAAATGAAAAAGAAACATTATCATGTTACTCCGCTACTTTACTCACTTCATCGGCTACCTATAGAAGCCCGAATTAATTACAAACTGGCCGTTCTCTGTCACAACTTCTTTTCAGACTCATGCCCTTCCTATCTTACTGAGCTTTTGTCGGTCTACTCACCAAGTCGTCAGCTACGATCTTTTGCAGACACACGCATTCTCTGTGTTCTTAAGACACGAAGTAAAACATTTGGTGAAAGGTCATTCTCTTTTTGTGCAGCCAAACAATGGAATTCTCTACCATTACACATCGCAGTATTTCAACTACCAGGTGCTTTGCCATTGGAGAGAAGGAGGGGGGAACAGCCTTGAATGAAAGGCTCCACCAGCTGTTTCTCTTGATATGGCAGCAAAAGACGATCCCGCAGCACGTCAAAGATGCCTCCATCATACATCAATATAAGCGAAAAAGAAGTAGACTGGCTTGTGACAACCACAGAGGCATATCCCTGCTTTCTATCGCAGGAAAGATCCTTGCAAGAATCCTGCTCAACCACCTCACAATCAACCTTGATCAAGGACTGCTGCCTGAAAGTCAGGGTGGAATCCGAAAAGAGCGAGGAACCATGGACATGGTGTTCGCTGCCAGGCAGCTGCAAGAGAAATGACAGGAGCAGAACTTTGACCTGTTCTCCACCTATGTCGAGCTAACCAAGGCTTCTGACACCGTTGGCAGAGAGGGTCTGTGGAAGATCATGGCCACGTACGGTTGCCCAGGGAAATTCATCGTCTTGGTGCAACAATTCCACGAGGGCACGCAGACCAGAGCTCAGGACAGCGGAGAGTCTTCTGATCCTTTCCCAGTCACAAACGGGGTCAAGCAGGGCAGCGTCCTGGCACCAACACTGTTTAGTCTCATGTTTTCCGCCATGATGACAGAGGCCTTCAAGGACAAGGATGTTGGTGTCAACCTGAGGTACCGCAAAGATGTCAAACTGTTCAACCTTCGGAGGCTCCAGGCAAAAACCAAGGTTATGACAGATATCATCAAAGACCTTCTGTTTGCTGATGGCTGTGCCCTCAACGCTGTCTCAGAAGCCGACATGCAACGCAATGTAAACCTTTTATACAGCGCCTGCACAAACTTTGGTCTGAAAATCAACACTAAGAAGACTGAGGTCCTCCATCAGCCCGTGCCTGGAAGGCCCTACGTAGAGCCCAACTTCACTGTCAATGGCCAGAGTCTCAACACAGTGCACCGGTTCACATACCTAGGCAGCATACTGTCTCAAAATGTCACCATCGATGACGAAGCTAATGTCAGAATTGTCAGAGCCAGCTCCACTTTTTGCAGGTTGTACCCAACTGTCTGGAACAGGCATTACCATCCAGACCAAGCTGAAAGTGTACAGGGCAGTGGTGCTCCCCACACTGCAATATGCTTGTGAAACGTGGACTGTATATCAACGCCATGCTAGTAAGTTTAACTACTTTCATACAACAAGCCTCAGGAAGATCCTCGGCATAAAGTGGCAGGACAAAATTAAAGACACAGTTGTACTGACCAGGGCAGGTCACCCAAGCATCTTCACCCTCCTGATGCAGTCCCAGCTTCGCTGGGCAGGGCACGTAGTCCAAATGTCAGACGAGAGAAGCCCAAAGAGAATCTTCTATGGCGAGCTCCAGCATTGCCAGCGGTCCCACGGTGGGCAAAAGAAACGCTTCAAAGACACACTGAAAGCCTCACTGAAAGCGTTTGCCATCAACCCAGACACTTGGGAACGAACTGCAATGGACCGATCCACCTGGCGCTCTTCCATCCACGATGGTGCCAAGTCATGCGAGGCAAACCGGATCACCGCCGCAGAAAAGAAGAGGCAAGCCCGAAAGGCCCGTGCTGTCAACCCTCCTGGAGATGTCCCACTCGTCCCTTGTCCCTTCTGTTCCCGAACCTTCCATGCAAGGATCGGCCTCATCAGCCATCTGCGCACGCACAGACAGAGCCAGTCCCAGCAACCCTCGGATGACTAGAGTGGTCCTTCTCGAATCGACGGACGAACGAACATTTCAACTACCAAGAACTTCAAGACTGCAATTAAGACGCATCTTTTCAAAATTTATGTTCAAAATTAAAGAAACAACATTTCATTTTACAAGCTTTTATTTAAGTCACAATGTTTGTATGTTGTATCCATCCTTCCTTCAAATCTTGAAACGTAAAATTAAACCACTTTTGATGGACCTAGAGATCTCAAAATTTTACCACAGATAGATCTTGGATGACAATGCATTGTATCAACATTTCAGATAGATCGAATGTACCGTAATGAAATTAATCAATTTTTAGTTTATCTCTATTTATCACTATTTCGAATGTATAGTCGTCTGCTAGAGTTGACCTCCACGGCTCACTGGTTTCACTCTAGCCCTCGTAAATTCCCGTGTTTACATCAAGGACAGGGGAAATCAGCGCGTTTCAGTCTGTAAATGTTTGTAAATAAAAGCGTGTCCTTTTTAAAAAAAAGATTTATGTACATTTTACTTATTAATTAATGATTTACGTAGCTTTTGTTTAACGTACAGTCATTTACCGGTATGTGGTTATTATGATATGAATGTTGTTTTGTTTTTTTATTTTTATTTATTTATTTATTTTTTAAAATTAGTATATGTATGTTATTATCTCCATGTAAAGCACTGTGAGCCCGAATCCTTGATGGGATATGGCGCTATATAAATTATCAATTTGTTATTATTATTATTATATAATGTATAACCAATTGCAAGGGAAATACCAGCTATTACAACAATCTGAAGTTATCTAATCTTCGAAGTACCTTGATAATAAGAAAATACACACGAAAGTATTAAAACATTTAAAGCAACACCAACATATAGTTTTAAAAAAACGTTTCAAATCTATTTCAAATAAAATAACACGACGAAATGAAACCTATTGCTTATTGGGTGACTACATCCCATTTGATATCTTAATCAGTGATGTAATTTATTTAAGGAGTTATTTTATGCTGCCCATTTAGGCACTTTCCTACCACAAAACAGCAATTGAACAAACTGAAATGTTAATCTTAATAGTATAGCATTGGGACATGCACTAGATGCATATTAATTCGAGAGTAAAATATCCTCGGATATCAAATACATTCAAGCTATGATATAAACGAAGTTAAATATTCAATCAACCAATTAGCCGAGAAAGCTTCAAGAAACAGTCTCTATCTTTCTTACACACACACACACACACACACACACACCGTCACACACACCTTCACACACAGAATCAAACAAACATGCATACATCATACAAACAAACACACACATACACACAAAACATCAATAATTTTCAAACAATGTATATGAAAATAATGTATCTCATAAGCTTTTGTTACGCTCTGACAAATAAAATTCTTTATATTAATTGGGGTAGATCTAAGTGTTTTTGTTTTTGTTTTTTTTAAAAGTATTTTTAGTTAAATTTATATAAAAACATATGTGAATATTAAGGTTTATAACCTGTATATCTATAAAAGCAAAGCCTTTGTCATCTTCGTCATTTTCTTAAGAGCCCTAACTATCAATGTTATGATGTTTACGGCCTGTACTTAAGAATATTGATTTCACTTCCTTTAAAATTAGAAACGTCCGATGCGTTATGCTTACATTTTTAAAGACATTCTTACATCTTAGAACCTGCAAACGCCTTACGCTGTGCTTACACGTAGGACCTCCTTACACTTTATAGCCTTATTACACATAGGACCTTAATACACCTTACTTTATAGCCTGCTTAAACCTAAGACCTTCTTACATCTTACATCCTGATTACATCTTATGGCCTGCTTACATCTTATGGCCTGCTGACATCTTATGGCCAACTTACATCTTACTACATGCTTACATTTAACGGAATGCTTACATCTAACGGCCAGAGTACACCTTAAAACCTTCTTACATCTTACGGCCTGCCTACATCTGATGGCCTGCTTACACCTATGATCTTCTTACAACTGACAGCGTGCTTACACCTAGGACTTTCTTACATCTCACAACGTGCTTAAAGCTCACGGCCTTCTGACAAAATTTGCGTAGTTTTGAACTTTAATCAACCTAACGTTAGTAGACTATAAAGAAGTTTGTTTTCTTATATAAGAAGTCACATTAACAAAAGAAAAATTACTTATAATTATTTCTATCAGTTCTTATGTAGATAGAAAACCGAAAAATCTGTAAGGTTATTCCTTACTGCTTTGTTATATAACGTACGCAATGGTTAACTTTCACATAGTGAATTATTTGGTGCAAGGTGACCATAAAAACATAGTTTCTTTAATGAGGTAAAAAGAGGAAAAAAATTAAAACTCACTTATCTCTAGCCTTACTATTTCCGTGTACATAAGTTCCTGAACGTTAACAGCTTATTTCAATAAGAAATTTCAATAATTTGAAAACTTAAAATAAAATAAAGTGTCATTGCAATCAAGAAATAATTCCGATGGAAGTTAGATCAAAATTCTTAAAGAGACATTGATTACGTCTTTCTTTTTTCATGTTTTAACATCAGTTTGACATAAGATAAAATAAAATAGTTGTACATACGTGAATACTTGGGTACTTTGAAATGGTCAACAGCTGATGGAAGTCACTTAAAAAGTAGACTAATGATAACCTGGAGTCACGTGACATGCCTCGTGACTATAAAACTACTGAAATGATTGAACTGATTCTATTATCTGTGCCACGTTAAATGGATTTTCCAAATATAACAACGTTTTTTCGTACAAAATTGGGTTTATCACTGGACTAATATGATGAGAGAGGTCCTGGTCCCTGTCGACTACGACGGACGAAGAGCAACAATATAATCAGCCAACTGATTAGATTAGTTTAGTGGGTTAAAGTTTACACTGTTATCTCAGAAACGTGGCGAGAAATTCTGCCATCTTTTAAAGTTACTTTGTTTACCAAACCAGCTTAACAAAATAATACTGTAAGTATGCATTTATTTACTGGTGCTCATATGAATACCTTACAAATGTATCACTTTACTTATAAATTGTTATAAATAACTTTCAGTACTTAATATGTCAGTACTGGTTGCCTTATAATCATGGTAACTGTTAGAGCTTTTAGAAGACATCACTGGTGACCTTAGAATCATTGTTACATTCAAATATTAGATGAAAGTATTGGTGGCTTTATAATCATTGTTATCGTAAGTACTTTAGATTACAGCACTGAAGGCCTTATAATCATTGTTACAGATAGTAATTTTGATGACATTAATGGTGTACTTAGAATCATTGTTACGGTCAGAATATTTCAGCTCAAAATTTTAAATGTTCCATGTGTGTAGTGATCGATTTAACAGCTATCAACATTTAGAAAGTGATACCATTTTTGAAAGGGTATTTACACACATATTTTTCAAGGTCATTTGCACACAATTGTGTCAAGGTTATTTACACAAATATTTTCAAGTTTATTATACCACATGATCATTAAAACATAAGTTGTTTTCGGAAGTAATATGGATATGTATTTGTAGCTGAGTTAAACGGTAAAGTAGATCTTTAGATTTTTGTTTTTAGGACATTTTTAAAGTATATTAGATCTATAGATTCTTATTGCTGTAATACGTTTATAATTTATATAAAGTTTATTGCAACTGAAGCACTATATTATAACAAAAAATATTGTGTGAAAAAGTGAGATTTAAAATGGGGTTGCTAAATTTAGCAGAAATTAAACAAAGAGCTCTAGAGTTGGGATTAGAAGGGGAAGAAGCAAAGAAATGTATAATAAGGAACACAGGTTAGCACGTGAATAACAAGATAAGGAGGAAGAGGAGGAACGGGATAGAAGATGGATAGCTCGTGAAAACAAGATAGGGAGGAAGAAAGAGAACTGATATGAAAGAAGATGAAGGAAGACTAGGAAAGGGATAAACGGCAAGATGAAGGGATATCCGGCCTTTTAAGCGGGAGGAGAAGAGAACAAGTCTAGAACACATTAGAAAAATTGAAGCTTTGAAAGCGAGCGAGGGACTCAATTCGATGTGGAACAAAGGAATACGGGGTGTTTAGGGAGTAAACTTTCCACGTTTGATTGGCTAGGAGACAATTTAATTTTTTTTCTTATTCGATTTGAAGATGAAGCGAGACATAAGGAGTTGCCAGTAGAATATTGGGGTTATGAATTAAGAAAACTAATACCACGTTCTCTACTACCGGTGTGCTATGTGGGGAGTGGAAAGGGCGTAGAGACCTCCTATGAGGAAGTAAAAACCGCCTTATCGAGACAATTTGGGCTAACCGCTCAAGGGTATAGAGATAATTTTGCAGGTGTGAGACGGAGAGGTAGAATATGCAGATATGATTAGCCACTATCTGACCAGATAGGTAGAACTCTCAAAAACTGAAAACTGAAAATAAATATGAGAAGCTATTTGGGCCCACCGTCGTAGACAAAATATTACAAACAGTAAGCGTGGAATTGTGGAGCACTTATTTGAAAGCGGCTGTTTATATCTTAAGTCGATCATTAAATCGGTTGAGGGCTACATGGCGGCACACCCAACGGTGACATTGACACGGTAAATTAGAACAGTCACAGGGAATCAGAAAGTTCAAGCGAGGAGTGAAGAAGGTAGAATATGAGACAATTACCAATGGAGGGGAACGGGCAATTATATAATTCAGCAAATTTATTTTATTATTTAATTTATATATTATAATAATATATATAATATATATAATGTATTATATTAGTTTTATATTTGATCTATGGATGTTCGCTATAAAATAGTATTTCTATTAATTGTTTGTGTTCATGTGTTTGTTAAATATTCTATTTCTCCTGCACTGTTGTCTATATTCTGCCATCAGTCGTAAGCTGATGACATGTTGGTTTGTGTTATGTGATCTAGGGATTAGGTCCAAGGTCATCGCTTTATCTATGTCTACTGGGTAAATCGTTCCCGCTTTTATTCGGAGTTCTAGTGTATATTTAGTTTGTGGTATTGCTTTGCATTCCTTAAACATGTGTCTCTCTTGTTCTATTATTGAATATTTACAGAGAGGGCATCTTGGTCTCTAGAGTGTATGTTGTTCGAGTCTTTCTGAGGTTGGCGTCATATTATAAATTAGATGAAAAGTTATTTCTCTGGCCCCTCAGTTCAATTTCTTTAATGTGTAAGTTTTTGAAGGTGTCCTTTGTTTTGGTTGTATTGAAATGTCGCATCCACTTGATTCGCTCAAGATGAGGGTTTTTCTTTCGTTCTCTCAAGTGGTTGTAAAATTAGGGTTTTAGCTGGGGTATATTGGGCTGCTCACAGCGTGGGTGGTGACCTGTTGTCCTAAATCTCTAACAATTTCTATTTGCTATTCCTCTGGGTGGCATGTGTCAACATGCAACTCTTATTTTGAATGGTCAGCCATCATTTACCAATTCCTTAGCACATGTTCGCATGCATGCATTCAGGCGTCATCAGGCACCTGACACCTGATCACATGTGACTTAAGTAGTTGTAGCATTCTAATGAACTTTCCATTACCCATCATCAGATTATCCCAAAATCTTTGTCCACTCAAGATTAGCGTCTGAACCCCTACCCCCAATTGTTATAAAATTATATCAATTCCCAAAAGTATATTGAGCGACTCAACAGCAGAGATATCTACGTACTCATAGCACTCCTCATATGTTTCGACACAAATGTTTATGTGACAAAGATATATTCGTACCCATTGCCATTCTATAATTTATATGTCGACACACAAGTGTTTATATAGAGTAGTTGGGGCCAAGCTTTGTTTCAAAACAATTAAGACAAAGAACAACAGAACTTTGTCAAATTCAAAATCGAGGCAGTTTCATGCCGTTGAAGCTAGATGAATATTTAAACATATTTTTATATAAATGTTGTACATAGGGGCATTTCAATTACCGTAGTTTATGTGTTTGCTGAATTGACAAAACAGACACAGACACGCTAGCCCATTGTGGATAGAGTAGATTAATGCGTACGTTTTAATGCTCACAATCACGAGTTAATTTAGTAAATGAAAAGATGATTTGTTTACATACATGTTATGAATGGGTCATAATTTGATGTATCTGTGTCTGTGGAGTTTGTATAATGGGTGAAACATTGAAATATTTGTATACAATATGTTGTTTCTTTTTTCAAATAAAAAATATTTTAATAAATTAAATAAATATTTTATTCATAAAATGCCCTTATCAAATATTAAAATATCATAAACGCTTCAACATAATGTTATCAAAACAATTTAGACATGCCGCTGAGTAGCCCTCCTCGGTTTTATGATCAATATTCCGATGGACATTTGAGGCTACATGGGAATAAAAGCTTGACAAACACCATTGTCTATTCCAAGTGTTTTAAATTGATTTTGTTATATTGCGCTGTAAGGTTTAATTAGGTCAATTATACTACTTAGTCATCGTGCGTTAGAAAAAATATTCAATTAATATATTAGATTTTGATGTTTGTCTTGACATTAATTTGTTAATTGTATACCTCAAGTTTCAACTATGATTACCATGCGTTAGGTTTTGAATGTAACTACGATAACACAGATTTTTACTTTGACTATGATATCTTCATTCAGGTGACAAAATATGTCTTAAAAAGTCAAATCAATGATGATAAAATATTATGCCTAACTGATAAACATATGTGGTGAAAAGGGAGATAGGTGTTACTTCCATCACTTAAGTTGATATTGGGAAAACATCCCTGCCGAAAGCAAATTTAAATAAAAAGTGAAGTTTTCATTTCGTTTCAATTTGTGAAGAATAAATATGATAAGCAACTGAAAATTGTTTAAAATGTAGATAAAAAATATAAAATCATTGTTGATTAAAACTGATAAATAATAAAGATAATTCATGATTTACCACAAGCTAATAATAGATCACAACCGCTAAAACAAGGTAACAGTTGTTAACAGCAAGAGATTTGCTGAAAATCCAAAGCTGCTAGCATACTTTCTGAAGAAAATTTTAATAGCGGAGTCAAAGTACATCTTTCACTTAATATTTCATCTCAGTTTCGACAAACAGGCCCTTCAATAAATGTCCGTTGGCTGAGATTGACCAAGTCTGGTTCATAATCAATTGGAGAATCTCTTCTGTGGTATTTGACGACACATGACAATAGACTTTTGTTTTTGTTCAAATCCAGTCCAGCCGCTTCCCGTACTCCTGAATATTATTGGGTACACGATAAATGATAACGGCGCTTAGCGTATAAAAAAATTTTAAAACCCAATTTTTAGCAGCCTCGATATCTTTAGGTCGGTAAAAAGTACATCTGTAAGAAAAAATCAAGGTTCTTTCTAACCTTGTATAGATCTATTCATTTCCTTAAAATACTATCTAAAGATCTCGCGTCTATAGCTACGTGAAACAAAAATATGGTCCGTACTTGTCAGAATTATAATTTTGATATTCAAGAGTCATATAAAAACTATCATAACTAAATTCCGACTTTGATCATTTGAATGTTTACTTTGAATGGGGTTCACGTTGTCTTGTAAAACAAAACGGACAACAGGTAATAAAAAATAATATTAAAAAAATAAGAAAAAAAAAGAAAAAAAGGCTTAATGTGAAAATCACTTTCAATTTTTGTTAAATAGAAACTTAAAATGTCTAAACATAATTTAAAAAAAAATAATAGAGAAAACGTGAACTTTTAAAAAAAAATGTATTTCTAGTTTGAAATAATCAGAAATTGTGTTGATTTTGAATTTCAGCTTTTACCCTTTCTTTATTAAATACGTAAATTAAAGATTTAAAGTTATTTAAACTTCATGAATTTCGTATACAGGGAGTTCTCGGGTTACGCCGGTTTGAACTTACGCTGTTTCGTGGTTACGAACGCGCCCTTATATAAAAATATTTTTTAAAATACTATAACGCGTCATTCAATCTTTTTTTTTATTCAAATGGTTAGGAATTGTTTATTTTTTATGGCACTGTGCATACGGTACTTTATAGTATTTAATTTTGTTTTTAATTTTTATTTATTTTCGTTTTAGGTATTAGGTAGACCAAGACCGGCTCGCTTATTCTCAGTATACACGCCATTTGGTTGTTTTCACGTCGTTCTCTCTCTCTCTCTCTCTCTCTCTCTCTCTCTCTCTCTCTCTCTCTCTCTCTATCTCTATCTATCTCTTTTGTGTTTCTTTGTGTTTTTATTCTTTTATTTTAAAACTTTTTTTTCATGTGGTAAGGAATTGTTCTATATTTTAAAAAATAATTTTATGTCATTAACTGTTACATTTGTTTATAACACTGTACGTACAGTACTTTATTGTACATATTATATATTTTCTTTAATGTTCCGATTTACACTGAAATTTGGGTAACTACTTTTCTTAAGAATGGATCAATGTCGTAACTGGAGGACTACCTGTACCTGTAAAAGGTAGAGTGATCAGAGTTATTCAAAATCTAGGAATTTGTAATTGTCAAATGGAGGTAAGTAAAATATGTAGTCAATGTTTAAAATATGTTATATGTGATATATTTGTTATAGTCAAATGGAGGTAAGTAAGTTATGTAGTCAATGTTTAAAATATTTAATAGCAGATATAGTTGTTATAATCAAATGGAGGTAAGTAAGTTATGTAGACAATGTTTAAAATATTTTATACGTGATATAGTTGTTATAGTCAAATTGAGGTAAGTAAGTTATGTAGACAATGTTTAAAATATTTTATATGTGATATAGTTGTTATAGTCAAATAGAGATAAGTAAGTTATGTAGTCAATGTTTAAAATATTTTATATATGATATAGCTGTTATAATCAAATGGAGGTAAGTATGTTATGTAGTTAATCAATGTTTAAAATATTTTATATGTGATATAGTTGTTATAATCAAATGCAGCCTTATAACTAAACTTAACAAACAAATCCTGTATAACATACTTAACTATTACTTTTTAATTTTATAACATTGAACTTTTCATAATGTTTAATTGCACAGGTTTCAAACCAAATGAAAAGTTTTACAAGTAAAAAAACATATTTTAAAAAAATGTATAAAAAAACACTTACAAATAAATATTGCTAAAATAAAACAATAAATAAATAAAAAAATAATTTTGTTTTAAATTTGTAACTACCTTATTATAAATCCTAGTTCAATTAATTTTTAATATACGAGAGAGTGTAAAAATAAAAATGCTTCAAATGTCAAATATACTCATCACTTAAAACAAATTTAAAAAAAAACAATTAGGAATAATAGAAATTTAGTTGTTTGTTTTAAAATCATCATTTATTCTTATTGAAAATGAAATTGCATTCAATCATAAAAGTAATTACAAATACCTTAAGCTTAAAAAGTAAACACAGAAGACATATTTATTTGTCTAAAAATGTGTAACACAAAATCATTTGACAAACCTTCATTTTTTTTAAAAGTAAGAAGTATATATATTTCATTGAATGTTTTATAAATAAATATAAACTACATTAAACTACAACATTATCATATATTTTATCTTTTTGTTTATTAATGTAATATTTATTTTTATAATGGATGTTTTTTAACATAAATTTGTGTAACAATATAATGGGTACGAAAAGTTTAAATTTTATTTTTATTTTAATAATATTTTATGTCTGCATCAGTATTAGAAAAAAAATATATTGGCTTGCTAGTAAACTTATAAAAAATCATCAGTATCACAGGTAAATTACTAGAACACATACAATGTAGTAGAATAGTCTTTAACCACCTATACAAATATCATGTCCTATGTCCACATCACACGGCTTTAAAAAACAGATCATGTGAAACACAATTAATAGGTTTAATAAATGGTCTGTCAAAAGGTTTAGACAATAATAATCAAATAGATACACTATTACTAAACTTATCAAAAGCATTTGACAAAGTTAAATACTTTAGTTTACTCAAAAACTTAAATTACTTTGGAATCTCAGGTCCCTTACAGCACTGGATCCAAGACTTCCTTTTGGGCAGAAAGCAAACTGTAATAACTAATGTATCTAAATCCGCACCAATAACAGTTATCTCAGGAGTTCCACAAGGAACAGTGATAGGTCCCTTACTCTTTTTAATTAACATAAATGATTTACACAACAACATCTCATAGGAAAAAAAGTTAGGTTATTTGCTGACGATCGCAGCGGCACCTAACAGCGCTACATCCATACAGACAAGGGGAATCAATAACATAAGTAACTTATCCTTGTTTGATAAATACGAAATAATAAATTTGCTGAAATGTACACAAAGTATTTCATAATTATACATTCTCAAATCCTATTTTTACATCGTTCCCTTTTCAAAAGTTAAAATATAAGCTAAAACAATGACGTCATATAATATTTTTTTTACAACGCGTCTTTAATTTAAAATTATTGTGCACACCTTTTTGCGCGCCTTCCGATGCACGCCTTTTATTAAAATATAAGCTCAAACTTTTATAATAAAGGCAAAAAGGAATTTAATGGGTAATCCCGAAAAAAACCCATCAAGAGAATAAAACAAAATCCATCGCAGCGCCACCTAACAGCATTATAATTAAATACATACATACAGACAACGGGAATTATGTATATTGATTATCGGACCAAGTAGAAATTCACTTGCTGATATTTACTTGAAAATTGTTTGACCGTATTGAAAGTTTCCCTGTACTTCAATTTTTATAGAAGAATAGATGCCTAATAATTGTTCTTATTAATTGATATTTTTTCAGACTTGTGACAGTACTTTATGTTTATCAAGAAAACGAAAAAGACATGAACAAAATGGTAAAAATTATTGCAACTACAAAACTACAATAGTTACGTTACCTAAATAGCTAAATAAGTAGATTTAAAAGTTTGTTTTAATTTGTTTTTTTAAAATATATATTTACATTTATAATTATAAGTTGTTTATTTCTTTATATGTAAACTTATGACCGAGTTGTGAGAAAGACATGGAATAATAAAATTATTTCTTGTTATAAACATAACATATTTGATTTTTGCTACCACTTAGACCACTGGACTATCGAGCCGAGGCAGATCCCGAGTCGCGGGTTCGAGTCCAGGTACCGGCAAGGCCCCAGGGGCATTGTGCTGGCCACACATTCCCCTGCTCGTTAGTGGTGGCTAAAAACTTGTGATCACTTGCCCCATAGCCCGTCATGGACTGGAAAGGGGGTCATTTTATTTGATTTTTATCTTAATCAGAACATCGCAAAGAACCCAACCAAGAAGAAGATGACACAGGTGTCTCTCAGGAAGATGACACAAATGACAGTCAGGAAGATGGCCGTAACGTCAAATGCTTCAAAAAGGATATATCGGAAATTTTATGTTGTAAATCTAAATTAATATGATTCTTATTGATGTTTTAATATAAAATAGTTCAATTTAAATGATTATTGTTTTTGTAACAACATTAGATGCCCCAGTTACTGCCATGTTAATGTCAATCTTAAGAATTTAGTAATTACAAATTGTATTCATTTAATAATTTATTGTCTCATAATTCAGATTATAAATTAATCTTTGAATCTATTGAAATGAAATAATAGACTAAATGAAATTAAGTCAATAGAGATAATAGTAATAGAAGAGAGACAGGTGTAAGACATGGATTAAAATGTACTTTCTTTGATGACCTTGTAAGGTACACATGAAACCCAGGTGACAGAAGGAGGAGAAGCAGATCTACAAAAGCATCTTCTTGGCTGTAAGAAGAATCCAGGTCACACAAAGTTTGTACCTGTCAACGATTTTAACATCAATCACCTGCCAGACGGTAACCATGACAACGACCTAGTTGAGTACATCAAAGCTGTAGCTAACCTCACTGTCAGGGTAGCTGTTACAATGACCAGTACAGAAAGACCAGAGTTTTGGCCAAACACCAAACAACCATATGCATTTTATAACATGAGAGGAAAGTGACGTCATGAGAGTAGGGACTGGGAAGGTCAGGTATGTAAAAGTGAATACAACAAGAGAAATTGTCAATGTCACAAGTGTCAACACTCGGACACACCCAGCAAAGTGTGGGGGGAGGTAAGGATGTATCACGGCCACACACGTGGTGTTTGATGACCTTGAGGCGAGACACACCTCGTGTAGATTGTTCTTTGATAGACAAGATAGTCCACTGGTCACTCTTGATGGCTGGACGGTGTTGATGCAAACATTGAGGAAGACAGGTGTGTGTTGAAATGTGTGACATGTGACGTAGATTTACTGAACAAACTGGACAAGATGACGAGACACTGGCTTGGTCTATGGAAGAAAGTAAACAACAAATATGGCGGACGTGGAGACAAGTTGACATTGATAGTATCACATCCACATGGATGTCCTAAACAGATCTCTGTAGGACACTGGATAGACAGGTACAAGGTGAGTGATGTTAGGACCAAGTACACGTACACAACATGTACATGTCCAGGCAGTAGTGGGGCCTATGTCCACCCACTGGGGTATGATGCTGGCTGGGTGTATGACCACCATGTCCACAGTGGGGGTCAACTCTGAGGGAAGTAATTTTAGTGGCGTTGGTTGGGACTTGAGCTAATATCTATAATGTAAACAATGTTATAATATTTTATATACTTTATACAAACTTGTATCAACTGTTGATTGTTGTAATAGACAACACCCTCTACCACGCCCCATGTACACCACAAAACCACGCCCCATGTACACCACAACACCACGCCCCATGTACACCACAACACCACGCCCCATGTACACCACAACACCACGCCCCATGTACACCACAACACCACGCCCCATGTACACCAACAACACCACGCCCCACGTGCGCCCTGACCACCAGCGTCGACACCCCACCTCCTACATTCCCATGTACTTATGAATTATTACTAGAAAATGTTTTTATTGTTTACATTTTGACTTGATACAAACTGGTATCAAATGGACACTATTTTAATTAAAGCTTGACCACTACCACATTTAATGCATCCCACCCTCACTACCATTGTCAGCACCCTCAACAACAAAGTCGGCACCCCTACCATCAGTGTCGGATCTCTTACCCTTAAATTTATACCATTTCGTGTACTTATAAACTGTTAATATCAAATAAATATTTTGTTTAAAAATTATTTTTTTTAAATAACTTTGTACCACATGTTAATGACTATAAAATACAACACAGTCTATCACGCCCCTTGTGTGCCAACAGTCTATCACGCCCATGTGCGCCCCAGTCTATCACGCCCATGTGCGCCCCCAGTCTATCACGCCCATGTGCACCCACAGTCTATCACGCCCCATGTGTGCCCCCAAGTCTATCACGCTCATGTGCGCCCCCCAGTCTATCACGCCCATGTGCGACCCCAATCTATCACGCCCATGTGCGACCCCAGTCTATCACGCCCCATGTGCGCCCCCAGTCTATCACACCCATGTGCGCCCTTAGTCTATCACGCCCCATGTGCGCCACCAGTCTATCACGCCCATGTACGCCCACAGTCTATAACGCCCCATGTGCGCCCCCAGTCTATCACGCCCATTTGCACCCCCAGTCTGTCACACCCATGTGCGCCCCCAGTCTATCATGCCTATTTGCGACACCAGTCTATCACGACCATGTGCGACCCCAGTCTATCACGCCCATGTGCGACCCCAGTCTATCACGCCAATGTACGCCCACAATCTATCACACACATGTGCGCCTTCAGTCTATCACACACATGTGCGACCCCAATCTATCACGCCCATGTGCGACCTTAGTCTATCACGCCCATGTGCGACACCAGTCTATCACGCCCATGTGCGACCCCAGTCTATCACGCCCATGTGCGACCCCAGTCTATCACGCCCATGTGTGACCCCAGTCTATCACGCCCCATGTACGACCCCAGTCTATCACGCCCATATGCGACCCCAGTATATCACGCCCATGTGCGAACACAGTCTAGCATGCCCCATGTGCGGACCCAGTCTAGCATGCCCCATGTGCGACCTCAGTCTATCACGCCCCATGTGCGATTCCAGTCTATCACGCCCATGTGCGACCCCAGTCTATCACGCCTATGTGCAAACCCAATCTCTCACGCCCATGTGCGACCCGAGTCTATCACGGCCATGTGCGACCCCAGTCTATCACGCCCATGTACGCCCCCAGTCTATCACGCCCATTTGCACCCTATGTCTATCACACCCCTTGGGGGCCCCAGACTATCATGACAATGTGCGACACCCGTCTATCACGACCATGAGCGACCCCAGTCTATCACGCCCATGTGCGACCCCAGTCTATCATGCCCCTTGTGCGCCCCCAGTCTATCAAGCCCATGCACGCCCACAGTCTATCACGCCCATGTGCGCCGCCAGTCTATCACTCACATGTGCGACCCCAGTCTATCACGCCCATGTGCGACTCCAGTCTATCACGCCAATGTACGCCCACAGTCTATCACAGCCATGTGCGCCCCCAGTCTATCACACACATGTGCGACCCCAATCTATCACGCCCATGTGCGGTTTCAGTCTATCACGCCCATGTGCGACCCCAGTCTATCACGCCCATGTGCGACCCCAGTTTATCACGCCCATGTGCGACCCCAGTCTATCACGCCTATGTGCGACCCCAGTCTATCACGCCTATGTGCGACCCCAGTCTATCACGCCCATGTGCGACCCCAGTCTATCACACCCCTGTGGGCCTCAAGTCTATCATGCCCATGTGCGACACCAGTCTATCACGACCATGAGCGACCCCAGTCTATCACGCCCATGTGCGACCCCAGTCTATCATGCCCCATGTGCGCCCCCAGTCTATCAAGCCCATGTACGCCCACAGTCTATCACGCCCATGTGCGCCCCCAGTCTATCACTCACATGTGCGACCCCAGTCTATCACGCCGATGTGCGACCCCAGTCTATCACGCCAATGTACGCCCACAGTCTATCACACCCATGTGCGCCCCCAGTCTATCACACACATGTGCGACCCCAATCTATCACGCCCATGTGCGGCCCCAGTCTATCACACACATGTGCGACCCCAGTCTATCACGCCCATGTGCGACCCCAGTTTATCACGCCCATGTGCGACCCCAGTCTATCACACCCCTGTGTTACCCCAGTCTATCACGCCCCATGTGTGACCCCAGTCTAGCATGCCCCATGTTTGACCCCAGTCTAGCATGCCCCATGTGCGACCCCAGTCTATCACGCCCCATGTGTGATTCCTGTCTATCACGCCCATGTGCGACACCAGTCTATCACGCCCATGTGCGACCCCAGTCTCTCACGCCAGTATGCGAGCCCAGTCTATCACGCCCATGTGCGACCCCAGTCTATCACGCCCATGTACGCCGCCAGTCTATCACGCGCATTTGCACCCCACGTCTATCACACCCCTGTGCACCCCCAGTCTATCATGTCCATATGCGACACCAGTCTATCACAATCATGAGCGACCCCAGTCTATCACGCCCAGATGCGACCCCAGTCTATCATGCCCCATGTGCGCCCCCAGTCTATCAAGCCCATGTACGCCCACAGTCTATCACGCCCATGTGCGCCTCCAGTCTATCACACACATGTGCGACCCCAGTCTATCACGCCCATGTGCGACCCCAGTCTATCACGACAATGTACGCCCACAGTCTATCACATCCGTGTGCCCCCCAGTCTATCACACACATGTGCGACCCCAATCTATCACGCCCATGTGCGACTCCAGCCTATCACGCCCATCTGCGACCCAAGTCTATCACGCCCATGTGCGACCCCAGTTTATCATGCCCATGTGCGACCCCAGTCTATCACGCCCATGTGCGCCCCCAGTCTATCACACCCATTTGCACCCCCAGTCTATCACACCCATGTGCGCCCCCCAGTCTATCACGCCCATTTGTGACCCCAGTCTATCACGTCCAAGTGCGACCCCAGTCTATCACGACCATGTGCGACCCCAGTCTATCACGCACATGTGCGACCCCAGTCTATCACGCCCATGTGCGACCCCAGTCTATAACGCCCATGTGCGACCCCAGTCTATCACGCCCATGTGCGACCCCGGTCTATCACGCCCATGTGCGACCCCAGTCTATCACGCCCATGTGCGACCCCAGTCTATAACGCCCATGTGCGACCCAAGTCTATCGAGCCCATGTGCGACCCCAGTCTATCACGCCCATGTGCGACCCCAGTCTATCACGCCCATGTGCGACCCCAGTCTATCACACCCCTGTGGGCCCCCAGTCTATTATGCCCATGTGCGACACCAGTCTATCACGACCATGAGCGACCCCAGTCTATCACGCCCATGTGCGACCCCAGTCTATCATGCCCCATGTGCGCCCCAAGTCTATTATGCCCATGTACGCCCACAGTCTATCACGCCCACGTGCGCCCCCAGTCTATCACTCACATGTGCGACCCCAGTCTATCACGCCGATGTGCGACCCCAGTCTATCACGCCAATGTATGCCCACAGTCTATCACACCCATGTGCGCCCCCAGTCTATCACACACATGTGCGACCCCAATCTATCACGCCCATGTGCGGCCCCAGTTTATCACGCCCATGTGCGACCCCAATCTATCACACCCATGTGTGACCCCAGTCTATCACGCCCCATGTGTGACCCCAGTCTAGCATGCCCCATGTGTGACCCCAGTCTAGCATGCCCCATGTGCGACCCCAGTCTATAACGCCCCATGTGTGATTCCTGTCTATCACGCCCATGTGCGACACCAGTCTATCACGCCCATGTGCGACCCCAGTCTCTCACGCCCATGTGCGGCCCCATTCTATCACGCCCATGTGTGACCCCAGTCTATCACGCCCATGTACGCCCCCAGTCTATCACGCGCATTTGCACCCCACGTCTATCACACCCCTGTGCGCCCCCAGTCTATCATGCCCATATGCGACACCAGTCTATCACAACCATGAGCGACCCCAGTCTATCACGCCCAGATGCGACCCAAGTCTATCATGCCCCATGTGTGCCCCCAGTCTATCAAGCCCATGTACGCCCACAGTCTATCACGCCCATGTGCGCCCCCAGTCTATCACACACATGTGCGACCCCAGTCTATCACATCCGTGTGCGCCCCCAGTCTATCACACCCATGTGCGCCCTTAGTCTATCACGCCCCATGTGCGCCACCAGTCTATCACGCCCATGTACGCCCACAGTCTATAACGCCCCATGTGCGCCCCCAGTCTATCACGCCCATTTGCACCCCCAGTCTGTCACACCCATGTGCGCCCCCAGTCTATCATGCCTATTTGCGACACCAGTCTATCACGACCATGTGCGACCCCAGTCTATCACGCCCATGTGCGACCCCAGTCTATCACGCCAATGTACGCCCACAATCTATCACACACATGTGCGCCTTCAGTCTATCACACACATGTGCGACCCCAATCTATCACGCCCATGTGCGACCTTAGTCTATCACGCCCATGTGCGACACCAGTCTATCACGCCCATGTGCGACCCCAGTCTATCACGCCCATGTGCGACCCCAGTCTATCACGCCCATGTGTGACCCCAGTCTATCACGCCCCATGTACGACCCCAGTCTATCACGCCCATATGCGACCCCAGTATATCACGCCCATGTGCGAACACAGTCTAGCATGCCCCATGTGCGGACCCAGTCTAGCATGCCCCATGTGCGACCCCAGTCTATCACGCCCCATGTGCGATTCCAGTCTATCACGCCCATGTGCGACCCCAGTCTATCACGCCTATGTGCAAACCCAATCTCTCACGCCCATGTGCGACCCGAGTCTATCACGGCCATGTGCGACCCCAGTCTATCACGCCCATGTACGCCCCCAGTCTATCACGCCCATTTGCACCCTATGTCTATCACACCCCTTGGGGGCCCCAGACTATCATAACAATGTGCGACACCCGTCTATCACGACCATGAGCGACCCCAGTCTATCACGCCCATGTGCGACCCCAGTCTATCATGCCCCTTGTGCGCCCCCAGTCTATCAAGCCCATGCACGCCCACAGTCTATCACGCCCATGTGCGCCGCCAGTCTATCACTCACATGTGCGACCCCAGTCTATCACGCCCATGTGCGACTCCAGTCTATCACGCCAATGTACGCCCACAGTCTATCACGGCCATGTGCGCCCCCAGTCTATCACACACATGTGCGACCCCAATCTATCACGCCCATGTGCGGCCCCAGTCTATCACGCCCATGTGCGACCCCAGTCTATCACGCCCATGTGCGACCCCAGTTTATCACGCCCATGTGCGACCCCAGTCTATCACGCCTATGTGCGACCCCAGTCTATCACGCCTATGTGCGACCCCAGTCTATCACGCCCATGTGCGACCCCAGTCTATCACACCCCTGTGGGCCTCAAGTCTATCAAGCCCATGTGCGACACCAGTCTATCACGACCATGAGCGACCCCAGTCTATCACGCCCATGTGCGACCCCAGTCTATCATGCCCCATGTGCGCCCCCAGTCTATCAAGCCCATGTACGCCCACAGTCTATCACGCCCATGTGCGCCCCCAGTCTATCACTCACATGTGCGACCCCAGTCTATCACGCCGATGTGCGACCCCAGTCTATCACGCCAATGTACGCCCACAGTCTATCACACCCATGTGCGCCCCCAGTCTATCACACACATGTGCGACCCCAATCTATCACGCCCATGTGCGGCCCCAGTCTATCACACACATGTGCGACCCCAGTCTATCACGCCCATGTGCGACCCCAGTTTATCACGCCCATGTGCGACCCCAGTCTATCACACCCCTGTGTTACCCCAGTCTATCACGCCCCATGTGTGACCCCAGTCTAGCATGCCCCATGTTTGACCCCAGTCTAGCATGCCCCATGTGCGACCCCAGTCTATCACGCCCCATGTGTGATTCCTGTCTATCACGCCCATGTGCGACACCAGTCTATCACGCCCATGTGCGACCCCAGTCTCTCACGCCAGTATGCGAGCCCAGTCTATCACGCCCATGTGCGACCCCAGTCTATCACGCCCATGTACGCCGCCAGTCTATCACGCGCATTTGCACCCCACGTCTATCACACCCCTGTGCACCCCCAGTCTATCATGTCCATATGCGACACCAGTCTATCACAATCATGAGCGACCCCAGTCTATCACGCCCAGATGCGACCCCAGTCTATCATGCCCCATGTGCGCCCCCAGTCTATCAAGCCCATGTACGCCCACAGTCTATCACGCCCATGTGCGCCTCCAGTTTATCACACACATGTGCGACCCCAGTCTATCACGCCCATGTGCGACCCCAGTCTATCACGACAATGTACGCCCACAGTCTATCACATCCGTGTGCCCCCCAGTCTATCACACACATGTGCGACCCCAATCTATCACGTCCATGTGCGACTCCAGCCTATCACGCCCATCTGCGACCCAAGTCTATCACGCCCATGTGCGACCCCAGTTTATCATGCCCATGTGCGACCCCAGTCTATCACGCCCATGTGCGCCCCCAGTCTATCACACCCATTTGCACCCCCAGTCTATCACACCCATGTGCGCCCCCCAGTCTATCACGCCCATTTGTGACCCCAGTCTATCACGTCCAAGAGCGACCCCAGTCTATCACGACCATGTGCGACCCCAGTCTATCACGCACATGTGCGACCCCAGTCTATCACGCCCATGTGCGACCCCAGTCTATAACGCCCATGTGCGACCCCAGTCTATCACGCCCATGTGCGACCCCGGTCTATCACGCCCATGTGCGACCCCAGTCTATCACGCCCATGTGCGACCCCAGTCTATAACGCCCATGTGCGACCCAAGTCTATCGAGCCCATGTGCGACCCCGGTCTATCACGCCCATGTGCGACCCCAGTCTATCACGCCCATGTGCGACCCCAGTCTATCACACCCCTGTGGGCCCCCAGTCTATTATGCCCATGTGCGACACCAGTCTATCACGACCATGAGCGACCCCAGTCTATCACGCCCATGTGCGACCCCAGTCTATCATGCCCCATGTGCGCCCCAAGTCTATTATGCCCATGTACGCCCACAGTCTATCACGCCCACGTGCGCCCCCAGTCTATCACTCACATGTGCGACCCCAGTCTATCACGCCGATGTGCGACCCCAGTCTATCACGCCAATGTATGCCCACAGTCTATCACACCCATGTGCGCCCCCAGTCTATCACACACATGTGCGACCCCAATCTATCACGCCCATGTGCGGCCCCAGTTTATCACGCCCATGTGCGACCCCAATCTATCACACCCATGTGTGACCCCAGTCTATCACGCCCCATGTGTGACCCCAGTCTAGCATGCCCCATGTGTGACCCCAGTCTAGCATGCCCCATGTGCGACCCCAGTCTATCACGCCCCATGTGTGATTCCTGTCTATCACGCCCATGTGCGACACCAGTCTATCACGCCCATGTGCGACCCCAGTCTCTCACGCCCATGTGCGGCCCCATTCTATCACGCCCATGTGTGACCCCAGTCTATCACGCCCATGTACGCCCCCAGTCTATCACGCGCATTTGCACCCCACGTCTATCACACCCCTGTGCGCCCCCAGTCTATCATGCCCATATGCGACACCAGTCTATCACAACCATGAGCGACCCCAGTCTATCACGCCCAGATGCGACCCAAGTCTATCATGCCCCATGTGTGCCCCCAGTCTATCAAGCCCATGTACGCCCACAGTCTATCACGCCCATGTGCGCCCCCAGTCTATCACACACATGTGCGACCCCAGTCTATCACGCCCAAGTGCGACCCCAGTCTATCACATCCGTGTGCGCCCCCAGTCTATCACACACATGTGCGACCCCAATCTATCACGCCCATGTGCGACTCCAGCCTATCACGCCCATGTGCGACCCAAGTCTATCACGCCCATGTGCGACTTCAGTTTATCACGCCCACGTGCGACCCCAGTCTATCACGCCCATGTGTGACCCCAGTCTATCACGCCCCATGTGCGCCCCCAGTCTATCACGCCCATTTGTGACCCCAGTCTATCACGTCCAAGTGCGACCCCAGTCTATCACGACCATGTGCGACCCCAGTCTATCACGCACATGTGCGACCCCAGTCTATCACGCCCATGTGTGACCCCAGTCTATAACGCCCATGTGCGCCCCCAGTCTATCACGCCCATGTGCGACCCAAGTCTATCACGCCCATGTGCGACTTCAGTTTATCACGCCCACGTGCGACCCCAGTCTATCACGCCCATGTGTGACCCCAGTCTATCACGCCCCATGTGCGCCCCCAGTCTATCACGCCCATTTGTGACCCCAGTCTATCACGCCCATGTGCGACCCCAGTCTATCACGCCCATGTGCGACCCCAGTCTATCACGCCCACGTGTGACCCCAATCTATCACGCCTCATGTGCGAAACCAGTTTATCACGCCGATTTGCGACCCCAGTCTATCACGCCCATGTGCGACCCCAGTCTATCACCCCCATGTGCGACCCCAGTCTATAACGCCCATGTGCGACCCCAGTCTATCACGCCCATGTGCGACCCCAGTCTATCACGCCCATGTGCGACCCCAGTCTATCACACCCATGTGCTCCCCCAGTCTATCACACACATGTGCGACCCCAATCTATCACGCCCATGTGCGGCCCCAGTCTATCACACACATGTGCGACCCCAGTCTATCACGCCTATGTGCGACCCCAGTCTATCACACCCATGTGCTCCCCCAGTCTATCACACACATGTGCGACCCCAATCTATCACGCCCATGTGCGGCCCCAGTCTATCACACACATGTGCGACCCCAGTCTATCACGCCCATGTGCGACCCCAGTTTATCACGCCCATGTGCGACCCCAGTCTATCACACCCCTGTGTGACCCCAGTCTATCACGCCCCATGTGCGACCCCAGTCTATCACGCCCCATGTGTGATTCCTGTCTATCACGCCCATGTGCGACACCAGTCTATCACGCCCATGTGCGACCCCAGTCTCTCACGCCAGTATGCGAGCCCAGTTTATCACGCCCATGTGCGACCCCAGTCTATCACGCCCATGTACGCCCCCAGTCTATCACGCGCATTTGCACCCCACGTCTATCACACCCCTGTGCGCCCCCAGTCTATCATGCCCATATGCGACACCAGTCTATCACAATCATGAGCGACCCCAGTCTATCACGCCCAGATGCGACCCCAGTCTATCATGCCCCATGTGCGCCCCCAGTCTATCAAGCCCATGTACGCCCACAGTCTATCACGCCCATGTGCGCCCCCAGTCTATCACACACATGTGCGACCCCAGTCTATCACGCCCATGTGCGACCCCAGTCTATCACGACAATGTACGCCCACAGTCTATCACATCCGTGTGCGCCCCCAGTCTATCACACACATGTGCGACCCCAATCTATCACGCCCATGTGCAACTCCAGCCTATCACGCCCATCTGCGACCCAAGTCTATCACGCCCATGTGCGACCCCAGTTTATCACGCCCATGTGCGGCCCCAGTTTATCACGCCCATGTGCGACCCCAATCTATCACACCCATGTGTGACCCCAGTCTATCACGCCCCATGTGTGACCCCAGTCTAGCATGCCCCATGTGTGACCCCAGTCTAGCATGCCCCATGTGCGACCCCAGTCTATCACGCCCCATGTGTGATTCCTGTCTATCACGCCCATGTGCGACACCAGTCTATCACGCCCATGTGCGACCCCAGTCTCTCACGCCCATGTGCGGCCCCATTCTATCACGCCCATGTGTGACCCCAGTCTATCACGCCCATGTACGCCCCCAGTCTATCACGCGCATTTGCACCCCACGTCTATCACACCCCTGTGCGCCCCCAGTCTATCATGCCCATATGCGACACCAGTCTATCACAACCATGAGCGACCCCAGTCTATCACGCCCAGATGCGACCCAAGTCTATCATGCCCCATGTGTGCCCCCAGTCTATCAAGCCCATGTACGCCCACAGTCTATCACGCCCATGTGCGCCCCCAGTCTATCACACACATGTGCGACCCCAGTCTATCACGCCCAAGTGCGACCCCAGTCTATCACATCCGTGTGCGCCCCCAGTCTATCACACACATGTGCGACCCCAATCTATCACGCCCATGTGCGACTCCAGCCTATCACGCCCATGTGCGACCCAAGTCTATCACGCCCATGTGCGACTTCAGTTTATCACGCCCACGTGCGACCCCAGTCTATCACGCCCATGTGTGACCCCAGTCTATCACGCCCCATGTGCGCCCCCAGTCTATCACGCCCATTTGTGACCCCAGTCTATCACGTCCAAGTGCGACCCCAGTCTATCACGACCATGTGCGACCCCAGTCTATCACGCACATGTGCGACCCCAGTCTATCACGCCCATGTGTGACCCCAGTCTATAACGCCCATGTGCGCCCCCAGTCTATCACGCCCATGTGCGACCCAAGTCTATCACGCCCATGTGCGACTTCAGTTTATCACGCCCACGTGCGACCCCAGTCTATCACGCCCATGTGTGACCCCAGTCTATCACGCCCCATGTGCGCCCCCAGTCTATCACGCCCATTTGTGACCCCAGTCTATCACGCCCATGTGCGACCCCAGTCTATCACGCCCATGTGCGACCCCAGTCTATCACGCCCACGTGTGACCCCAATCTATCACGCCTCATGTGCGAAACCAGTTTATCACGCCGATTTGCGACCCCAGTCTATCACGCCCATGTGCGACCCCAGTCTATCACCCCCATGTGCGACCCCAGTCTATAACGCCCATGTGCGACCCCAGTCTATCACGCCCATGTGCGACCCCAGTCTATCACGCCCATGTGCGACCCCAGTCTATCACACCCATGTGCTCCCCCAGTCTATCACACACATGTGCGACCCCAATCTATCACGCCCATGTGCGGCCCCAGTCTATCACACACATGTGCGACCCCAGTCTATCACGCCTATGTGCGACCCCAGTCTATCACACCCATGTGCTCCCCCAGTCTATCACACACATGTGCGACCCCAATCTATCACGCCCATGTGCGGCCCCAGTCTATCACACACATGTGCGACCCCAGTCTATCACGCCCATGTGCGACCCCAGTTTATCACGCCCATGTGCGACCCCAGTCTATCACACCCCTGTGTGACCCCAGTCTATCACGCCCCATGTGCGACCCCAGTCTATCACGCCCCATGTGTGATTCCTGTCTATCACGCCCATGTGCGACACCAGTCTATCACGCCCATGTGCGACCCCAGTCTCTCACGCCAGTATGCGAGCCCAGTTTATCACGCCCATGTGCGACCCCAGTCTATCACGCCCATGTACGCCCCCAGTCTATCACGCGCATTTGCACCCCACGTCTATCACACCCCTGTGCGCCCCCAGTCTATCATGCCCATATGCGACACCAGTCTATCACAATCATGAGCGACCCCAGTCTATCACGCCCAGATGCGACCCCAGTCTATCATGCCCCATGTGCGCCCCCAGTCTATCAAGCCCATGTACGCCCACAGTCTATCACGCCCATGTGCGCCCCCAGTCTATCACACACATGTGCGACCCCAGTCTATCACGCCCATGTGCGACCCCAGTCTATCACGACAATGTACGCCCACAGTCTATCACATCCGTGTGCGCCCCCAGTCTATCACACACATGTGCGACCCCAATCTATCACGCCCATGTGCAACTCCAGCCTATCACGCCCATCTGCGACCCAAGTCTATCACGCCCATGTGCGACCCCAGTTTATCACGCCCATGTGCGACCCCAGTCTATCACGCCCATGTGCGCCCCCAGTCTATCACACCCATTTGCACCCCCAGTCTATCACACCCATGTGCGCCCCCAGTATATCACGCCCATTTGTGACCCCAGTCTATCACGTCGAAGTGCGACCCCAGTCTATCACGACCATGTGCGACCCCAGTCTTTCACGCACATGTGCGACCCCAGTCTATCACGCCCATGTGCGACCCCAGTCTATAACGCCCATGTGCGACCCCAGTCTATCACGCCCATGTGCGACCCCGGTCTATCACGCCCATGTGCGACCCCAGTCTATCACGCCCATGTGCGACCCCAGTCTATAACGCCCATGTGCGACCCAAGTCTATCGAGCCCATGTGCGACCCCGGTCTATCACGCCCATGTGCGACCCCAGTCTATCACACCCCTGTGGGCCCCCAGTCTATCATGCCCATGTGCGACACCAGTCTATCACGACCATGAGCGACCCCAGTCTATCACGCCCATGTGCGACCCCAGTCTTTCATGCCCCATGTGCGCCCCAAGTCTATCAAGCCCATGTACGCCCACAGTCTATCACGCCCATGTGCGCCCCCAGTCTATCACTCACATGTGCGACCCCAGTCTATCACGCCGATGTGCGACCCCAGTCTATCACGCCAATGTATGCCCACAGTCTATCACACCCATGTGCGCCCCCAGTCTATCACACACATGTGCGACCCCAATCTATCACGCCCATGTGCGGCCCCAGTCTATCACACACATGTGCGACCCCAGTCTATCACGCCCATGTGCGACCCCAGTTTATCACGCCCATGTGCGACCCCAATCTATCACACCCATGTGTGACCCCAGTCTATCACGCCCCATGTGTGACCCCAGTCTAGCATGCCCCATGTGTGACCCCAGTCTAGCATGCTCCATGTGCGACCCCAGTCTATCACGCCCCATGTGTGATTCCTGTCTATCACGCCCATGTGCGACACCAGTCTATCACGCCCATGTGCGACCCCAGTCTCTCACGCCCATGTGCGGCCCCATTCTATCACGCCCATGTGCGACCCCAGTCTATCACGCCCATGTACGCCCCCAGTCTATCACGCGCATTTGCACCCCACGTCTATCACACCCCTGTGCGCCCCCAGTCTATCATGCCCATATGCGACACCAGTCTATCACAACCATGAGCGACCCCAGTCTATCACGCCCAGATGCGACCCAAGTCTATCATGCCCCATGTGTGCCCCCAGTCTATCAAGACCATGTACGCCCACAGTCTATCACGCCCATGTGCGACCCCAGTCTATCACGCCCATGGGCGACCCCAGTCTATAACGCCCATGTGCGACCCCAGTCTATCACGCCCATGTGCGACCCCAGTCTATCACACACATGTGCGACCCCAATCTATCACGCCCATGTGCGACTCCAGCCTATCACGCCCATGTGCGACCCAAGTCTATCACGCCCATGTGCGACCCCAGTTTATCACGCCCATGTGCGACCCCAGTCTATCACGCCCATGTGTGACCCCAGTCTATCACGCCCCATGTGCGACCCAAGTCTATCACGCCCATGTGCGACCCCAGTATATCACGCCCATGTACGCCCACAGGCTATCACGCTTCACGTGCGCCCCCAGTCTATCACACCCATTTGCACCCCCAGTCTATCACACCCATGTGCGCCCCCAGTCTATCACGCCCATTTGTGACCCCAGTCTATCACGTCCAAGTGCGACCCCAGTCTATCACGACCATGTGCGACCCCAGTCTATCACGCACATGTGCGACCCCAGTCTATCACGCCCATGTGCGACCCCAGTCTATAACGCCCATGTGCGACCCCAGTCTATCACGCCCATGTGCGACCCCGGTCTATCACGCCCATGTGCGACCCCAGTCTATCACGCCCATGTGCGACCCCAGTCTATCACGCCCATGTGTGACCCCAATCTATCACGCCCCATGTGCGAAACCAGTTTATCACGCCGATTTGCGACCCCAGTCTATCACGCCCATGTGCGACCCCAGTCTATCACGCCCATGTGCGCCCCATGTCTATCACGCCCCATGTGCGCCCCCAGTCTATCACGCCCCATGTGCGCCCCAAGTATAAGTATTTCACACCCACCTTGACCTATTTTTTTGTTAATAAAACATAGTCAAATACAATTATTAATATATTTTTAAAACTAAATCAGCAAATATTTATATAAATTGTATACACTATATTTATTGTAATTGAGAACAGCCATTTGAACGCCCCATATGTGCCCCATCTTAATTTTTGGCACCCCAATCTCCAACAATTCCATCTATTTTATTAATAACACCATATCTTTTGTTCTCAATTTATTACATTATGTTCTTATTGAAACTGTGAATATATAAACTTAGTCATGTTTTGAAAGTTATATATTAGACTCTTTACATCAAAGTATCACCACCAACAACACGCCTCATGTACACTCTCACCTTCCATATCGGCACCAACACCACCAACAACACGCCCCGTACACTCTCACCTTCGATATCAGCACCCACACCATCAACAACACGCCTCATGTAAAATCTCGTCTTCAATATTGGCACCCACACCACCAACAACACGCCTCATGTACACTCTCACCTTCCAAATGGGCAACACACCACCAACAACACGCCTAATGTACACTGTCACCTTCCATATCGGCACCCACACAACCAACAACACACCTCATGTACACTCTCACCTTCCATATCGGTACCCACATCACCATCAACACGCCTCATGTACACTCTCACCTTCCATATCGGCACCCACACCACCAACAACACGCCTCATGTACACTCTCACCTTCCATATCGGCACACACACCACCAACAAACATTTAATATCTTGTAATAATATTAGAATTTCTTGTTATATTTTAAAAGTTTCCTTTCCTTTACATTTGGACATTGTTGTATTTTAATTTAAATTTAATATTTAATGCTATAAAAGTATCAACTGGGTTAGTATTTTAAACAGTTTATTTTATTGATTACCATTTTATTGTGTTTAATTTTATAAGACAAAATAAACAAGTAAAAATGAATTGTTTGACTGTTTTATATTATTGTTGTTTGTGTGTTTTTGTTTATTTATAAATGTATTTGCATAAACGGATATGTTTGTTGATATGAAAACATGTGCGTGGTGTTGTCATATGTGGGTTTGGGGCGTGAATTATTGTGGTGTCTGGGAACATGCGGATGATATATCAACTTCTGGTTTAACCAGTCTTTTTTTTAAGTCATTAAGATCATCATATCATCTTCCTAATGATGTGGCAGCAAGAGGCTGTCCCCCAGGATTTTAAAGATGCCTCTATAGTCCACTTGTACAAGCGAAAAGGGAACCGCCAAGCCTGCGATAATCATCGTGGAATTTCACTCCTATCAATTGCAGGAAAAATACTTGCCAGAATTCTCCTAAATCGCCTAAATGCACATCTGGATCAGGGTCTTTTACCAGAAAGCCAATGTGGTTTCCGGAAAGAACGCGGGACCATTGACATGATTTTTGCAGCCAGGCAATTGCAGGAAAAGTGTCAAGAGCAGAATATGGACCTATTTTCCATTTACATAGACCTTACGAAAGCCTTTGACACAGTCTGCAGAGAGGGCTTATGGAGGATTATGGCCAAGTATGGGTGTCCAAATAAGTATATAGCCATTGTAAGGCAATTTCATGATGGCATGCAGGCTCGAGTCCAGGACACCGGAGAGGTCTCTAAACCATTCCCTGTCACAAATGGCGTTAAGCAAGGCTGTGTTCTGGCCCCAACATTGTTCAGCCTCATGTTCTCAGCCATGCTTACAGAGGCCTTCAGGAATAGAAATGTAGGCATGGACTTCAGGTATCGCACTGATGGTCGTCTGTTCAACCTCAGGAGGCTTAAAGCTAAGACAAAGGTCAAATCAGACAGCATCCTGGAACTTCTTTTTGCTGATGATTGTGCCCTTAACGCGGGCTCTGAAGCACAACTGCAACTAAGTGCTGATAAATTTTCCAGTGCGTGCTCTAACTTTGGGCTCACCATCAGCACAAAAAAGACAGAAGTGTTATACCAGCCGGCCCCGGGCAAATCCTATACTGAGCCAAACATATTCATCAACGGCAACAAAATCAACACAGTGAGCCGCTTTACTTACCTTTGCAGCACACTGTCCCAGAAGGCCAATATTGATGACGAGGTGAACTCGAGAATCTCAAAGGCCAGCGCAGCATTCGGTAGATTGCATGACAGTGTCTGGAACAGAAGGGGAATCAGCACCCAAACAAAACTAAAAGTATACAGAGCTGTAGTGCTCCCCACCTTACTATATGCATGTGAAACTTGGATTGTATACCAACGCCATGCGAGGTTGCTGAACCACTTCCACACCAAAAGCCTTAGAAAAATTCTCAATATAAAATGGCAGGAAAAAGTTCCAGACACCGAAATATTAGCCAAGTCAGGACTTCCCAGCATCCACACTATCCTCATGCAAAGCCAACTACGCTGGGCGGGGCATCTAGTGCGCATGCCCGATCATCGCCTACCCAAGAGGCTCTTCTACGGTGAACTTACCGAAGGGCAAAGAGCACGCGGAGGTCCACGAAAGCGCTACAAGGACACGCTTAAAACTGCTCTGAAGGTCTTCGACATCGGACATGACTCCTGGGAAACGGCAGCCAGTAACCGAGCCCACTGGCGCTCTACGATATGGAATGGCGCAGCTGTCTGTGAAGCAAATAGACAACAGGCTGCCAAGTTAAAACGCCAGGCCAGAAAGGAACGAAACCAACCCCCCCGAAGGGACCGCTTCTATCTCTTGTCCGAGATGCGGACGCCTCTTTCGCGCAAAAATAGGGTTAATAAGCCACCAGAGAACACATGTGGCGGCCCAGCAAATATGATGAGAGTGGTCATCGTCGATCACGACGGACGAACAACAAGTAATTTTACATTATTTGGATGAATCCAAAAAGTGTCTGACTCGGACACTTTTTGTGGTTTAATATTGAGGCCCTATGGCGGATTAAGGGAGGGGGGGGCTGAACGGGCTGAAGCCAGGTGCCCCCGATTATTTAGAGGCCCCCGAATTTAGTATATTTTATAATAAATGTAGACAAATGTTTTCATTAATCCCTAAAAATATCATAAATTAAATAAATTATTAAAATCTTATCTGACTATTAATCTGATCGCTATTCGGGCCCGATAGCCTCAGTTTCGAAAAACCAGATTTGATTTGCTCAATAATAAAAAATATTAATTAATACTATTTATATCTTTTAATTTTTTATCAAATTAAACGGGATCTTGTGGTCTTGTGGCAGAGTGTTGGTTACTAGCGCTAACGTTAGCGGTTCAATTCCCAATGGAGGCAAATCATTTTTATTTTCATTTATCTATTTATTTTAAAATGATCTTTTTATGCTCAACTTTAGTTTCCAGGCAAACAATTATTTCTTTGTGTTCGGTTTTTTTATGAATCCGATCCCGGAGTACATACAAATTAGGAGAAAGGAACCAATGGACTATTTAGTTACAAGTTACAGTACAGTCTTATACTTATATAAGCTGCTAGCAGTAATTTTATTTAAATAAATAAAGTGTCATATACATTTTAATATGACACTTTGATAGACATATGGATGAAAAATACATTCCTTGTTTCATATGCAAGAAAAAAAAACGTATACAATTTCTAGTTCTTCCCGTCTTGCTTGGCTTGTCTATTTAAACCATAAAAACCAACACGTTAACGAAATTCAAACTTTTATAAAATGCAAGTTTCAACACAAAACGGTGTCATTGTATTGCATGCGTCTTTAAAAAATAACAGCATCTCTCCTGTGATTTTTCTGTCCACATCTAGTCCATCCCTTTCATCTGATTCCTAGTTTATACTTTATTGTTCCTCATCTCAGTAGCTATTTGTGTTGTTTTACCAGTCCCATACATCGTGTGTACATTCCATGCTCCAATGACGTGGTGGTCCTGGTAGAGATGATGGACGTCGGTCTAATAGCTTCAAGTTTCTGACTTTCACTGCTTGACCTCATGCACTTCTATGTATAAATAATAGCTTCAAGTTTCTGACTTTCACTGCTTGGCATCATGCATTTCAATGTATAAATATAGCTTCAAGTTTCTGACTTTCACTGCTTGACGTCATACATTTCTATGTGTACATTTCACATATCTTTATCGGCTTTTTCAAACCAATATATTTGTTTTTTAACAATATATAATCATAGACTTCTTTCTTCATTAGTCGTCTTGACTGAACAGATAAGCAAGAACATTAATTATTAACGTTATTCACAGTTCAGTTATATGTGTCATACACGCCCGCAGGTTTAATTCAGACACGAGTAAGGTACAAATAATTTTTAAAAAAACAATACAGAGGCAAATAAACGAACAAACAAATTGTTGAACTGACAAAGTTTTAATTGCATTCACTTCCCTCCGGACACTTTTAAAGTAAATAAGTTACTTAAAATAATAAAATTTTAACTTTAACATGAGTTGTTTGTTTTTAACCATTAAATTTTTCACACAAAAAAGTAATCCAAATAGATTATTGTTCAAATCAAAAATAAAGTATTCAAAGCATATTTTACATTTCACCCAATTCACAAACTTGGTGTCAAGGTATGAGAATCACTGGCCACAAAAGTTGGTGTCAATGTATGAGAATCACTGGTAACAAATGTTGGTGTCAATGTATGAGAATCACTGGTAACAAATATCGGTGTAAAGGTATGAGAATCACTGGTCACAAATGTCGGTGTCAAGATATGGAAACCAGTGGTCCAAAATGTCGATTTCAAGGTATGAGAATCACTGGTCAAAAATGTAATAGCATTTAATGTGAACTCTCGTCATAACGTGACATGAAGACAGTTCACCTGTGCAGATAATGGTTAAAAGTTTTAGTCGATCAATGATGGTTCATGAGGACAGACGACCTATATATAGTGTGGTGTGGGGAGACAAACACTAGATAACAATAGAGAGCATATACATCATAGGGAGAGCTTTACTAGAGCGTTATAGTGCAGCTGTGGTCACGCATGGAGGTAGCTAGAGTGGTATCGGTATTAAAGACACCATGAATAGTAGTCGTCTAGGACTAGGAAAGTCAGTCATGTGTACTTAGATGTAGTGTTAGAAGTTGTAATAGTACTAAAATAGTCAGCCGTGTTGACTTAGATGTAGAGTTAGAAGTTGTAATAGTACTAAAATAGTCAGTCGTGTGGACTTAGATGTAGAGTTAGAAGTTGTAATAGTACTAAAATAGTCAGTCGTGTGGACTTAGATGTAGAGTTAGAAGTTGTAATATTACTAAAATAGTCAGTCGTGTGGACTTAGATGTAGAGTTAGAAGTTGTAATAGTACTAAAATAGTCAGTCGTGTGGACTTAGATGTAGAGTTAGATGTTGTAATAGTACTAAAATAGTCAGTCCAATAGAAGTAGATACAGTGGTACCTTGAGATACGAGTCCCCTAACATACAAGTTATTTGAGAAATGAGCTGTCGAGCGAGCGAAGTTTTGTTTCGAAATACGGGCACAATTTGAGATATGAGCACTCTCAGGAACTGACGACCGAGGAATTACACGAGTTACAGCCACAGCAGCATTCGGGGGTTCTGCAAGAAATTGGGTTTGAGGAAGAGCCAGAGGTGGAGGAGGTTATCTCTACAAGTGAGATAAAAGAGATCTTGTGAATGTGGGAGAGAGTTTCACAGTTCGTGGAAAATAAACACCCCGAAAAATTTAAACTGGTCGTTCATCGGAGCTATTTAATGACACTTGCCTAACTCATTTCCGCAGCATTCTGAAATGGAGGAAGAAACAAACCTCTTTGGACAGTTTTTTTTTGTTGTTTATTTTTGGAATCCGGCGAAAAGGCAAAGACCAGTAGAGAGAAAAGCAGTGACTAAAATAAAAAAAATTAAACATACAGTAACATTTAAGTTGTGTGTAAGTTAAATTTAAGTGACCAAAATACAAATATGTATGTACACTTTATAAAACCATTTTTTTGCTTTACATTCTCTTTTATTTTGTTTTTATACCATATTTGTCATTTATAAATACATTTTTCTTATTCAAAAACACGTAACAAAAACAATTAAGGGTATCAAATTTTTGGGCTGGAACGGATTAATGGCATTTCAATTAATTTCAATGTAGAAAATTGCTTTGAGATACGAGCAAATTGACATACGTGCAAGGTTACGGAACGAATTAAACTCGTATCTAGAGGTATCACTGTAAAGAGTTATAAGTTGTAGAAGTACTTAGGTGTGTACCAGAATTCAAGATGGTATTGTTATTTGTATTCTATGCTATAAATAAAGACTTGTATAATGTGTAATCGAAGAGTAAAGACTTTGACTTATATATAAAAAAAAACAGGTACGAAACAAGCGGCACCCATACAGCTTGTGTCGAAACCCTTAGTACCAGTTTCGGCACCCTTACAACCAGTGTCGGTACCCTTACAACCAGTGTCGGCAAGCTTACTACAAGTGTCTACACCCTTACAACAAAAGTCGTTACCGTTATAACCAGTGTCTGCATTCTGACAGCCTATGTCGGCATCCTTATAACCAGTATCGGCACCCTTACTACCAGTGCCTGCACCCTTACTACCAGTGCCTGCACCTTTACTACCAGTGTCGGCACCATTAAAACCAGTGTCTGAACACTTAATACCAGTGTCGGCACAACTACAACCAGTGTCTGAACACTTACAACTAGTGTCGACACCATTACAACAAGTGTCGGTAACCTTACCACTAGTGTCAGCGCCCTTACAACCAATATCGGTCTAAATGGTTATACCTGATATATGTAATTTGTAGGCGTTCTCTCAATACATAACCTTGCATCAAATAATCCTCTGAAGAAATGGTTTCAATAAAACAACTTTAATATCTACACTATTCACAGTACATATATAATTAGAGAATATACAACATGAGTCCTGAAACACGCGTTCCGCCATTTACCCACAGACTTCTGACAGCTACTGCCTAATAATCTCGAACCTTCTGCGTCATCTCTTCCCGCGCTTTTACTCACGTGACCTCTCCGTCATCCAACTTGTGATACACTCGTGATTCAAACGTGACATTCACCTCCAACCTTCAAAAAAAAATGTTTATGAAATACAACATTTTTAGTCTTAATAAAATCAAATTAATCTATATATATATTCAAATTTCAAATTTTTATCATCAATGGATATTCATTGCCTTACACACAATATCTATACATAAAGATCCAGAGAAAATATCTGTAGGACTGCAACAGTCTACCTGTACTGAAAAAAATGAAACTGAAATATTAACACAAATATACTTTTGTGTAAGTAACATTTTTTAACAATCAATATTCATAAAAATTAAATAATAATCCAGTGCAATTCAAACACTGCTCCTTGTTTATTGCTCAGCGAATAAAAATACTAATATTAATACAGTCTCTGGTTTTATCATTTAGGAATTCACAGACTAATATTAATACAGTCTCTGGTTGTATCACTTAGGAATTCACAGAATGTCTTTATTTATTGTCATTCTACTTAATATGTCTGCAACCACATTGTCCTTTTCCTTAACAGGTTTAATGTCACATTTGTAGTCGGCTATACCATCTATTTACTTTTTCGTTGCTGATTTTTTTCTTGTTGAATGCCACAAGTGGTTTGTGGTCTGTTAGAAGAGTGAATGTTTTACCTAGAAGGTATTTTTGAAGTTTTTGTAGAGCCCACACTATGGCTAAACATTCTCTCTCTATGGTGCTGTAGGTACACTCTGTTTTGGTTAAATTTCTGCTCATATACTGTATAGGATGAAGGATGCCATCATGTTCTTGCATGAGGCACGCTCCTAATGCAATGGACGATGCATCAGTAGAAACAATGAAAAGTTTGTCCCATTGAGGTGTAACCAAGATGGGTTTCTTCCTAAATGCTTCCAGAATGGTCTCTAGTGCACCACCTCCTATTCTGTAACCCGAAAAATCATATATCTCTCATCATATCTTATGTTATCTGTTTACAGACGCTCCTTCTATACAGAAGATTATTGCGTCCAACGCTTATCTATGGTTTGTGTTTAGTCCTGCATTTTTATTAGAGATTTAAATGTTGATAAAGTGTTGATTTTCCTGGATTCTTCAGGCAACCCATTCCACACCCGAATTCCGGACGGGAAGAATGAAAATTTGTATGTGTTTGTTCTTGCATACGGAATAAGAAAGGTGTTTTTATCCTTATGTCTATCTGAGGGTTGAATTAAGTTATCTTTGTGTTGTATTTCTAAATTAGAATTAATTGCTTTATGTATGATTACTAATTTGCTATTGGTTCTTCTATCCTCTAGTGTTTCAAGGTTTAATGATTTAACTATTGGTGTTATTCTTGTCAGTTTTGAATATTCTCCAGTAATGTATCTGGCAGCTCGTTTTTGAATTTGTTCTAGTTTATCAATGCTTTCTTTGGTGGATGGGTCCCTTACAGAAGATGCATATTCTAGTACAGTGCTCACCAAAGTGAGGTAGCATTTTAGTTTTATATCTCTATTACATTTGTTAAAGTTTCTTTTTATAAAGCCTAAGGTTTTGTTTGATAACTTCATTGACATGGGGATTCCTTGATAGTTTCTCATTTATTAAGACTCCTAAGTATTTTGCATCTTTAGTTTGGGTCAGTTCTTTTCCATGAATGTAATATTTTGAATTTATTTGTTTCTTTTTCTTTGTTACTCTTAATAGTTGACACTTTTCTGGGTGGAAAGACATACTCCAGTTAGTTTCCCATTTTATCAATTCATCTAAGTCTTTTTGTAAAATTTTGCTATCTTGTTCTGATTTAATTGTTCTATAGATTACAATCATCAGCAAATAACCTAACTTTTGTACCTGTTGAGATTTTGTTGGGTAAATCATTTATATAAATCAAAAAGAGTAAGGGACCTAGCACAGTTCCTTGTGGAACTCCTGAGTTAACCTTTATTGGTGCAGATCTTTCCAATGTTGATCTTTTCTCTTGAGATTGTCACATTATGTTTCTTGAGTCTATCCAGTACAGCTTCAAGTGTATGGATATGTGTTTCCCAATCTTTAGTGTGGGTACATATGTCGTCTACATAATTTACCACATTTGGAATGCCTTGTAACATCACTTTCATAAATCTGCTAAAAGTTGCTGTACTGTTGACTAATCCAAATGGCATCACTAAACATTCATATACTTCATCCATGGCTATGAATGCAGTATATTTGACAGAATCAGGATTTATATTTATCTGCCAAAAACCTCTGTTTAAGTCAAATGTAGTGAATATTCTGGAGTTACCAATTCTGTCTATAATGTCTCTTGGGTCACCAATAGGTTCATGGTCCAATTTTGTAATATTATTCGATTGTCTGTAATCACAGCTAAGTCGAATCTTTCCATTCTTCTTTTTTACTAATGACATTTGGTGAGGTAGTTAGCTTCAACTGCTTTTCGTATTTTGTTTTCTTTGAGTAGGTAATAAATTTCCTGTTTTACTGTGTCTCTATATGCCATTGGAATAGGGTATACTTTGGCCTTGAAAGGTTCTTGTTCTAATAGTTGTATCTTATGAGTCACAGTTTTTGTGTTTCCTGTTTCTTTTGTTATGACACCTTCGTTATTTTGGAAAATTTTCATCACTCTGTGTTTCATATTATCTGGTATGTCAGATGATATTCTTTCACTGTCAGGGCTGTTCTTTTTCATTGTTCTGTCATTTTCATCATTTTCTTTGCGGATGTTATTTACGGTTTGTTTTTCTTCTTTATTGTCACCATATGCTCTTATTTTATCAATGTGTAATTTTTTCACATATCCTTTTATATTGACACTATATGTGACATCACTAAGTTTTCTTCAATGTTATATGGACCTTCCCATGTGATTTCATTCTTTGCGTTATGTAACAATACTAAGACTTGTTGTTCTGGCTTAAATGTTCTTAATTGTCAGTGCTTATTTTTTATTTTTCTATGTCTTGTACTTTGCTTGATTAGTCTTTGTTTTGCTGTTTCAATACTGTAGAGTATTTTATCTCTAGTTTCTGACATCATCTGATATATGTCCTGTATGGCATCTTGTTTCCTTATAAGCCATTCTTTTAAAAAAATTAAAGGACTTTCATGGTTTTGACCAAAATTTACTCAAAAGGACTTGAACCTGTGCTTTCATGCTTGCTGCTGTTGTATGCAAATAGTACTAAAGTTAAATATTCATGCCATTTCTCTTCATGGTCTATTGTAACCTTTAATAGCATATTCTTGATGGTTTTCTTTAGTCTTTCAATCACTTCATTTGATGTGGATGGTAAATTGTGCTGTGCACTTGTGTAATATTTAACATTTTCATAATAGCTTGTGTCATCTGTCCCTAGAATTGACTGCCATTGTCTGAAAGAAAGGTTTGAGGAAAACCATTTCTGCTTAAAACATTGAGTAATTCATTGCATATACTTTCTGCATCTATTCACTTCAGTAGAATAGCTTCTCCCTATCTGGTGGCTATGTCCACTATGGTTAGAGCATACATATGTTTCTTCTTTGACATCTTTTTGAATGGTCCTTTTAGGTCTATGGCAATGTTCTCGAATAAGAAGTTTGCCTTGTCAGATGATTGTATTGGCGCCGTGTGCTTTACATCTTTGGGATTATGTCGTAGACACACTGTACATCTCTTGATGTATTCTTTTATCTGCCTAGCCATTTTAGGCCAGTAAAAGTTTTCTGCTATTGTAGCAATTATTTCTTGGCACCCATGTGTCCACCTAAAGGGCAGTCATGTGTCATTTTAATAATGGTTTCCTGTAACTTTTTAGGAAGAACCACTCTTTTGTGCGTACCTGCTTGTGTAATGTTTATCAATATGCCTTTGTCTAGCTAGTAATTTTTGATGTGGCCTGTTTCATTGTCTTTGATGAGTTTCATTTTTATTTCCATGATTGTGTTATCTTCTTCTTGTAGTTGTTTGAACACTTGTTTTGACATCAGTTGGCTTCCTATTTCAAGTTTCTCATTAACTTCAATTTCTATGTTCTCTTTTCTTTTTGTGGTGGCTCTTGTTCGTACAGTAGCACATAATTGATATATTTTGTCACACCAAGCCTTGAATATTTCATCAGAATTGTCAACAACACCTTCAATATTGCCTATGATGAGATCACAAATGGCATCTTTCACAACTCTGGCTCGAACTTCACCTTGAAACCAGGGGGAGTTGATGGTAAGAGTAGCAGTTTTACACTCTCTCTTTGTGCGATCAGCCATTATTAGTGTGTCTTTTTGCCCATCAAATTCTTTTTCTTCCACCATCCTACTATGGACCACCATCGATGTGCATCCTGATTCACGAAGACACATACATTTTCTATTATTGATGAAAACTGGATAGAATTTCAGCTTTCCATGACCGTTCATAGTGGCCACAGTATTACTAGATTTTGATTCTTCTTGTTTCATTTTTCCTTTATCATCTCCATCTAGGTAGTAATTACTTCACCATGGCTGATCATAATTTCTGTATCTGGAGTAATGATTATATCTGCCTCTCCATGATCTTCTACCTTTGCTTTCAAAATGACCTTGTCTTGATCTTTATTCTGTTTTCTTTCTTATAGGGCTGCCATTAGGTGATACCCTATTTGGTTGTCCTTTATTGTGGTAACACTGCCTCGCCATATGTCGTGGCTTGTTACAGTACCAGCAAATAGTGTGTCTGTTGCCTTGGTTTGGCAGACTCTGGTTTCTCATTCCTTGTCTTTTTTCTTTTTTTTAAATTTGTATAGCTGCAAAGATATCTTGTCTCTTATCCATTTCCACATTTGGATGAGAGTCTTTGAATGTGCGTAATGCATTTGTTAGCTCTGCTTGAGTACGAACTTTCTTATCAGTTAAATATATGAATAAAGCTGGTCTTGCATTTTCTAAGAACTTGTCAATTAACACCATGTCTAGTACGGCCTTTAGATTGCTTGTATTCTGTATTTCTGTAAGTTCCAGCCATTTTGTTAATTTAACTTGTGCTTCATGCACTATGATCTGTGGATCTTTGTCCATCTTGATTCTCATTGCATGAAATTCTTTTCTGTAATCATTTTCTGACTTTCCAAATTGACATAGAAGTGCCTTTTGACATTTATATATATGATTTTATGTTCTTTGGCTATACTGTTGTAAGCTTTGAATGCTTCTCCAGTTAATTGAGTCATCAGTTGTGCTGGCCAATCTTCTTCATCATAATCTTTTATTGCCATTATGGATTCAAAATAATCCAGATAAACATCCATCTTTTTCATTCTTGAACTTGAACTTGAACTATCCCTTAACCCGTTGTTGGGTCGTTGGGGCACCATCGTGAACTGTTCACTAACACACGCCATTTGTCTCGGTCTTGTGCTACCCTTTGAGAGTCGCTGAATGACAGGCCTGTCCACTCTTTGATATCGTCCTCCCATCTTTTCTTTTGCCTGCCTCTTTTCCTTCCTCCCTGGACTGTGCCTTGCAATATAGTTTTTGCGAGACCTCCATTTCTTGTCACGTGTCCGTACCATCGTAATTTCCTCTGTGATGTGCGCTGTGTAGGGGATGTTCAATATCTTTCTGAAACATCTCATCTCCAGCGCATTGATTTTTATTTGGAGGTCTGCAGTGAGTGTCCAAGCCTCACAACCATACAAAAAGACCGACATCGCCAAAGAGCGCATTAGCCGGATCTTTGTTCTCATAGAGAGCTTCTTACTTTGCCAGATGTGCTTTAATATACTCAATGCTGCCATTGTTTGGGCTACTCTTGCAAGAATTTCTGGCTTTGAGCCTTCGTCGGATATTATGGCCCCTAGATAATTGAAGGTGGAGACTTCTTCGAGCTTTTGCAGGTTTAACCGAATCTCACTTGTAAATTTACTATTTGTCATGACCTTGGTCTTTTCTGCATTGATTTCCATGCCGCACGCCTTTGTTGTTTTCTCTAGCTTTGCGAGGAATTCTTTTAGTTCGTACTCGCTACCAGCTAGGCCGTCAATGTCATCGGCGAAGCGTAGGTTGGTTATACTTCTCCCTCCGTTGCTGACTGTTCCGACATGGTCTTCTAGCACATCTGTCATGATCCTTTCAAGGAAGAGGCTGAAGAGGATGGGGGAAAGTAGACATCCTTGTCTGACACCAAAAGTGGTCTTGAACCAATCTCCCAGCTTGCTGTTGAAGAGTACTGCGCTGGTTGCTCTGTTGTAAATGTTCTTGATCACCTCAATGAGGTTTGCATTTATGTTGAATTTGTGCATAGTTGCCCACAGTGCCGCATGCCACACTCTATCGAACGCTTTTTTAAAGTCTATAAAGACATGATAGAGGTCACTCTGTTGTTGGAGATGTTTTTCACAGAGAACTCGCAGGTTAAAGATTTGCTCCGTTGTGCTTCTTCCTGCTCTGAAGCCCGCCTGCTCTTCTGAAATGATTTGCTCTGCTTGTGGTTTCAGTCTGTTCAATATAATCATAAGCATGACTTTGCTGGGGTGACAAATCAGGGTGATTGTACGGTAGTTCTGACACATCTGTAGATTACCCTTTTTTGGGAGCGTGATATCCAGCGATTGCGTTCAGGGGTTGGTCATTTTCCTGTCTGCCAGATCTTGTTGCACATGTTAGTTAGGATGTTTATTACGGGGTCACCTCCTGATTGAATCAGTTCACCCGGAATGTTGTCCGCTCCAGCTGATTTCCCCTTCTTCAATTTGTGTACAGCCAGCTCAACCTCGTTGCGGAGAATAGAATGCATGTCAGTGTTAGTTGACTTTGGGCAGTTGAGCACTGACGCATCGCATTTGGGGTCTTCATTGTACAGTTCAGAACAGTATTCGGTCCATCTTCTGAGAATTTCTTGTTCTTCTGTGATACATTTTGCGGATTTATCTTGTATGGTTGAGATACCACCTTGTTTGGTGGATGTCAAATCTTGAACAATTTTGTAAGCCTTTCTTGAATTGTTCCTTAGTAGATTTTCATCGATGTCAGAGCATTGTTGTTCTATCCATTCCTTTTTTTCTTTCTGGCTATCATATTTTCTAACTTTGATAGTATCCTTCGGTGCTGACTTTCTATTTGTGTCATTACCACCAGGATTGTGGCCTCTACACTCTAAATCAATTTGTAATTTTAACTTGTCAATTTGAAGTTTTTCAAGTTCTCTTCTTGCAGCTCTTTCTTCTTTAGCCTCTTTTGGTTTTTGTCTCTCTTTTTCTTCAGCAATTTTGACTTTCTCTTCAACAAAGTCTTGCAATACTTTTCAACTTAAGCCAAATTTTTCTGCTCTGGCAGTGAATTTTTCGTATTAATCCATGTTTTGTTATATGTAAAGATATGAGTCAAGCAATTTGGTAAGGAATGTATGTAATTATTTATTAAGGTATAAATCCTCCAAATTAAAAATCTTGAATTCAAATTTCATTACGTCCAAACAAGTGACAAATCTAACAATTAAATTTAATTTTTTACAAAATGAGACAACAAAGCATCCTCACACTGGATCTTAAGTATACTTTATATATACGCTCCCTCAGATTGACAAAACACATCCGATGGTCCAAAGTAGTGAATAAAATAAGTCACTTAGACAAATCTTCCGAATTCCAGAATTTATAGTAGTTTTTTTAGACAATTCAGTTTAACCATTTAATCCAAATTGCAAACCTACAATTTCCACACAATTAATGGGTACAACTTAAGTTCATTGATTCAAATTTTACACTGACACAGTTGTTAATGGTGCATAGCTTCCCAAGTTCAAGGTCTGTTTACAGTTCTTTCTTGGAATTATTAGTAATAGCATGTAATTGATGACGTATATACGTTCACTGTGTGTAACAGACAGTAGGCCTGTACATACTGTCGACTGCGTGACCCAGATTCAGTGCGTCTAGCTGCAATGTGGGAAGTCAAGCCGCCATCTTGAAAAATTATTGTATCAAATATTTCAATGAACCACAAAAGTTTATTCACAGCTGCTTACTAACTTAAATATTCATAAATTACGACGGCTCAAAATATTTCTGCCTTCAAATAGTACTTCCCTCTGTTGAATACTATAAATAATTGTCACTTACACGATGATCGTTTCTGTACTGTGCCAACAATACGCCCTTTGTTCACATCTGACACCAATGTAACATCTTTGTGATGTTTTACTTATTAATATATCTTGTAGGCGTTCTCTCAATACATAGCCTTGCATACAATAATCCTCCGAAGAATTGGTTTCAATAAAACAACTTTAATATCTACACTATGCACATAACATATAATTTGAGGTCATACAACGTGGAATACACAGGTACACATCCGCCATGACACACATAATTCTCCCACACTGATAATAATCTCGAACTTTCTCTTCCCGCGCTTTCACTCACGTGATCTCTCCGTCATCCAATTCGTAATTCACACGTGACACGTTTGATCATTTGACAGTTCAACAGTATGATCCTTTGATAATTATATACGTTAAGAGTAAGAGCAAATTATTTGCCACTACAAAAAAACCCAGTAATAATAGTAATATATATTTTGTATGACATTCACTAAAATTAGTATATTTTTTATAAAAACAGAAATGCTGTGGAAGGACCTAAAAAATTTAAAATTAATATCTAAAACATAACTCATTGCATATCTTATCTAATCTGCTACATACGCTCATCCTATACAAAATATTATTACGTCCTACGCTTATCTATGGTTTTATTTAAATGTTCAGGCAACCCATTACACACCCGAATTCCGGACTGGAAGAAAGAAAATGTGTATATGTTTTTTCTTGCATATGGAATAAGAAAGGCGTTTTTATCCTCATGTCTATCTGAGGGTCGTATAATTTATCTTTGTGTTGTATTTCTAAATTAGAATTAACTGCTTTGTGTATGATTACTATTTTATTCTTGGTTCTTCTATCCTCCAGTGTTTTAAGGTCTAATGATTTAACTAATGGTGTTTTTCTTGTCAGTTTTGAATATTCTCCAGTGATGAATCTGGCAGCTCTTGAGTTCTACGTTCTAATTCTAATTTAGATATTATTCAACTTTCCATATTATTCTTGAGGAATTTCAGTAATCTAAGTATGCGGAAGAGAGGACGCCCCTGCTTGCGCTTCAAGGATGTCTGCAAGAAAGACATGACTCTGGCACAGATTGACCATAAAAAGTGGGAAACCATTGCTGTGGCGCGCACCTCCTGGTGGGCAAAAGTGCGCGAGGGCATTCAAGTCGCGGGAGCTTCCCTTACAGCCAGGAGCGAGGAGAAAAGGGCCAGGAGAAAGGGGAAGGGGGTAGAGGAGCAGGAGGAAACGCTATCATCCCATGAGGATGGACGGATGCCATAGAATATCTTCCTGGAGGAATGTTTACGTATACAACAATTACACTAAGTGGGATTACTGTGATGAAATTTATGGAGTTAAGCCATCTGCGACACGGTAACCGGATAAACAAAAGGGAAACCCCTCCTATCTGCCCGAAAGGTCACAAATGCGGCAATCGGAACTGATTATATATGCGAACCGGGACCCGTGAATTGTCAAGGTCACCTGACCATTGCAGGCAATTAAGGGCCAATAGGAAAAGGAGTGAATATATTACCCATCAAGTATAAAGGCTGACGCAACCAAGCCCCCAGCCTCTATCTGCCCAGATGTTAGCAGTGTGTAGACGCCAGTATGAATGTAATTGATAGAACCATATCTGCATTCATCCTTGGAGTGGAAGAGCCGGCATTATTCTTACTGACCAGATTCCGTGTAATTTGAACTCTATTTTTGTTTCCCTCGTTTATATATATATATTTCCTACCATGATCTAAATATTAACCATTGTATAATGACATGTTGAAATTATTAGAATATGTAAACGCCATGATTGCCGTACGGGTCCACGTGCGATATTTAAATATCCTACGTCTATTTCCTAACTAAATTTAATTATATATGTTCCATCAGATAGATGGATCGAGCATATATGTGTATAATAAATAAAATTACTATAGTTGTACCTCAATCCACTTACGAGGTGTCAGCAAGATAGATCTGAACCCGTGTTGGTAGAAATGAGATCCTAATTTTAGTCTCATATTATGTAATGTATTAGATAATAATTTGTTTTATGTGAATGTATTTTGATCCCCTTTTGGCACCTTGCTCTGAAGGCTCGGTAGCCAAAAAGGTGGATTAAACAGGCAAAATGGAGAAACTATCGATGTGTGTGTTTCTATTTTAGTCTGGCTTCTGGGCACCCGCCAGTACAGGTAGACAACTTGAGCTCCTGACGGCAGTACTGCCCAAACAGAAGTGACGACAATACTTAGGATCAAGAGCGGGACCCACCGCTATCCCAAGCGCCTTGGATACGACACACTACTTCATCCCTGCACCTACCGACAGGACCTTGAGGAGGACGACCCAGCATCTACCAGTTGTCACGTCCAACGTACAACTGAAGCCAACACACGCACACCACGCATGTTGTTGCCTGTACGTGTACACGTACTACACGTACGGAAGCCATCTATTCACACTCCGTGATCGCCGATGTCACCTGGGCCATAGGTGAAACAGCCTTCAGAGTACCAGTGAGCCGAACGATCCAGCTCGTGGGAACCTGCAGTACCAACTAAACACTCCGGCACTGAAGGAGCCTAGTGTAGGGTATAATTACCAAGCGGACTGCTTCATTGCACACAGCTGCAGAGAACAGTTTTTTTGCCTCGCGATGTCTGATGTTGGCATCAGAGCCCGCTTCCCCCGCTTGTGTTCATATCTTTTTCGCGATCCTGATTAAATGGGACCGGTCCTAATCTGAGGACCTGCTAACCGGTTAACCAGTTAACCACCTTAGAAAGTACCTTGACGCCTCAATCAACAAGTAACAGAGAAATGCAATGGCACGATGATATGTAACATCAGATATCATCAGTCATCACAAAGCGGGGAAGGGGACAACAATCATCACAGGGACGCATTTATTACAAGGCAAAACTATTTAACAGAGAAATCATCAGGGCACAAAGGAAACAAAAAAAATAAAAATTGCTGGTAGAAAAGAAACTTCAGTATGCCATAAAAACATTAGAAAACAGTTCTGTATAAGCACACATTCAAACTCTTGAATAGATCAATATCGCCAGTCACATAAACGCGGTCACGTATCCTCAAGTGAAACAAACTTTAAAACTTCATGAAATAATTTAGTGGTACTGAATATTTTCCACAATATCTCGGATTTTTGTGAAATCGGGCAGAGTATAAAACACTTGTATATTCTTTAAGTCCAACTTGAAATTGTCAACAAACTTAAATTATTTAATGTAATTCAGTATTATTCATTGCGTCTCCAGTCAGACTGTGAAGTTCAAATTCTATGTTTGTCTGACAGTAATTGCCATGAAGAGCATACATTAGACATTTACAATCAATAAGTTAGCGGCCCCTCTGTTCAAGTTCACTTTCTTAAAGGTAAATCGGTGACCAGGATGGTGCTGCTGAATGTGAGAGGCCGTCTCTAGGGACTTCAACATGACCAGTCAGGGGCAGTATGGCAGTGATAGTTAGAACTGCTGCGTTTGTACACACCCTTGACCGATCTGACCATGGACTCACCAGGTGATGAGGTGATGACTATAGTACAATTTTAAAGGTAATGGGTTTGAATATGAAGCCTCTTTATGCTTCAGTGAGACCGGCCCATGGTTGAGGGTGTGGGAGTATGGGGTCTGTGAAGTCATATGGAAATGTTCAGAACTGGTTGTCTGCAATGAAGGGGTAAAGATGTGAGTTCGTTTTTGCTGTAGCAGCATCAGCTGCCGCTGAAGCTCGTAACGCTGGTCATTCAAATTTGCAGCAGCTCTGATGTGTTGACTCTTTTTAACAAACTGGGCACTGGGCATTTCATGGGATGAAAAACTTAGACCAGGAAGGGGGGTACTGGAAAAGCAGATGGTGTAGATGAGACCAGCGAAGGCCTGACATGTTTTGAGGTCTGAGATGGCAGGACACTCATCTTTGGTGGGTGCATCAGTGACTGGGAGAAAGCATACGGAGCCATGGGTCTAGGGGGGAGCACCACGTTCGCTGGAAAACCTGCTAGTGGCCCCTGAATAAATGCAGAGGAGATTGGCGTAGAGACTTGTGGAAATATAATTGTGTTTGTTGGTGGAGCCATTGTGTTAGAGGGCTGAGGCAAAAGGCAAAGGTTTAAAATTTTAAAAGCATCAGGACTTGGCTCACTTTCTGGAAGGTTTTCAACCACAGGGGCTTTAAAGGCAATGCTGGAGTGTGATGTGTGATGAGCAGCTAGTGGTGCTGGGTTCGAGCTTGCGAAAATAGAAACTTCAGGAGCGGGCCTGATAGGAGTGGTACTGAATGCCGGCTGTGGTGCTCTTGGTTTTTTGGTTGGAATATTCAAAACAGGTACGTTTTTAGATCTTCTCTTTCTGGGAACAGGCTGCTGAGAGAACTGTTTTGTTGGTGGGTTGGTGTTAGTGACATGTTGAAAACTTGGAGAAGGGGGTAAGAAACTGCTAGCCCCAGCTGTACTCTGGATGACTGAAGTTGCTTTAGAAGCACTGGACATGCTGAGTGGGGGAGGAGATGCCAGGCTTGATGTGTCAAAGAATAAGCTGGAGAAGGTTATCAGTGGCCTGGCACTGGATGATGTTGGAATTCCTTCAATGGTTCCAGAAACAATGGGAATCGCAATAAGCGGAGTTAGTGATAAGAGGGTTATTTGTGGGATTGATTGCAATGTGGATCCAACGAACAACTGGACAGCTGCCGGGGTCGATGTTGATACGGGCGCCAATGTTCCTGGAAAACTGTGTGGAGGATACTCTGTTGTCTGACGTGTCTGCTGCGGGTTCGAGGACTTGCGGCAAGATTCAGGTGTTGACCGAGAGTCTGATGAAGTA
>CALYLW010000321.1:751194-833017 GCA_944989445.1 Ampullaceana balthica | reverse complement strand
AGCTAAATCCGCCACTGACATGACCCCAATCAGCCCTTTCCCTCTGTTCGACAACCACTGAGAGAAGTGCACACCGTAATAGTAGGCTGAAATGTGAGATATTTGATGGGGAATATGAATAGTATAACGGATACAATTTAGGATATCGGTGCAAAGCTAACCCTTACAGTGGGATGAGGGTAGCACTTGTGTGTGGGGTGAATATAAACATATTTAGTGAAGAGCTAACCCTAACAGAGGGATGAGGGTAGCATCATAGTGTGTGTGTGGGGGGGGGATATAAACATATTTAGTGCAGAGCTAACCAATGTTCCCTCTAAGGTTCGTTGGTCTGTGTGCAAAGTTAAAAAGCTAGTGTGCAAAATTGCACAACGTCCATTCTTTGTTCAATATTTTAAAAAATTTGCTGCGCGGTGATTCGAAACGGCTGAAGCAGCGGTCAAATGCCTGTACGGCCGCGCAGCTTTAAGTGAACATTGGGTGCTAACCCTAACAGTGGGACGAGGGTAGCATCATTGTGTGTGGTGAATATAAATATATTCAGAAAAGTAGGATATGAGAAGTCTTCTGTAGCGGATACCGCATGGACTGCTTGGCCATAACCATGGGTCAGTTCCTACTGTAAGGTTACACCTCTGTGTGACCATAGCCAGATGTCAGTTCCTACTGTAAGGTTACACCTCTGTGTGACCATAACCTTGGGTCAGTTCCTACTGTAAGGTTACACCTCTGTGTGACCATAACCAGAGGTCAGTTCCTACTGTAAGGTTACACCTCTGTGTGACCATAACCATGGGTCAGTTCCTACTGTAAGGTTACACCTCTGTGTGACCATAACCTTGGGTCAGTTCCTACTGTAAGGTTACACCTCTGTGTGACCATAACCCTGGGTCAGTTCCTACTGTAAGGTTACACCTCTGTGTGACCATAACCCTGGGTCAGTTCCTACTGTAAGGTTACACCTCTGTGTGACCATCCACTAGAGGGTTCTAGCATATAAACAATCCATGCGAAGAAGTCAAAAGACCCCAGAAAATCTAAGGAGCGCTTGTGGGCAGTATTGAATTTGAAGTGCCCTCTTCATTGTCACCGACACATCGTGAGCTGACTCAGCATATAACGAAGCCAAAACGAACTTATTATTGAATATCATATGATTAATAAGATACAGTTCAGTTATCGGTTGGCTATTGTTGTGGAAATAACGATACTGGTGTGTGATGAATGTCATGTGTTGCTATACTGAGGTGTATTTTGAATGCCATGTGTTGCTACTGAGGTGTATGATGAATGTCGCGTTTTGCCATTCAGCTGTATGTTGAATGCCATGTGTTGTTACACAGGTGTATGTTGAATGCCATGTGTTGTTACACAGGTGTATGTTGAATGCCATGTGTTGTTACACAGGTGTATGTTGAATGCCATGTGTTGTTACACAGGTGTATGTTGAATGCCATGTGTTGTTACACAGGTGTATGTTGAATGCCATGTGTTGTTACACAGATGTATGTTGAATGCCATGTGTTGTTACACAGGTGTATGTGGAATGCCATGTGTTGTTACACAGGTGTATGCTGAATGTCATGTGTTGCTACTGAGATGTATGCTGAATGCCATGTGTTGCTACTGAGGTGTATGTTGAATGCCATGTGTTGCTACTGAGGTGTATGTTGAATGCCATGTGTTGCTACTGAGGTGTATGTTGAATGCCATGTGTTGCTACTGAGGTGTATGTTGAATGCCATGTGTTGCTACTGAGGTGTATGTTGAATGCCATGTGTTGTTACTGAGGGGCTCATCTTATCCAAGGCCGCACATATCATAGTAACTCAAGTCTAGCCCCCACAAACCAGCCCAATAACGTGGCCCTTATCGTATCACTTCATTCTTCTATCTCATACAATCTCTCCTTCTAACATTGATAGAAAACACGCCTCCCTCTGACACGTCTTCCATCTGACACAGCGACAGTCTAAAATTGACATAACAGATTTTCAAAATGTAAACAATAGTAAACATATCTGGAACTGAAGAAGAAATGGTTTTCAGCAAGTGTGTGGCATCCATAACCAGTTTACAAAAAGCGATTATGAAAGCCATATATGAATCAGACCAAATTTAAAATTTAAAAAAAATAATTTAATTTGTGGTTGTGGTTTAAATTTATAATTATTTTTGTGTGAGTGTACAATAGTATTTTACTATTTACTAAAATAGTAAATATTTCCACTCAAAATCTTATCAGGATTCAGATGACGATGCCTTGGAGTTTCGAATCTCACCCTTACAATACATAGAAACTATCCAATAATAAAGAATGACGTTTTTTAAAATGCCTTCCATTCCTTCTGTCAATACCGGGCCGATACTTGTCCGAATCTAACGGGAAAGCCCCGCAAGCCACTCAAACGTAAACATGGTCTGGAAGTGACAAAGGAAATCACTTTCAGCCAGTCCCAGCACCAGGAATCCAGTCCAGGGTTTCACAATCACGTAGTTGAGTGGTACAAGTAGTTGAGTGGTACAAGAAGTTGAGTGGTACAAGTAGTTGAGTGGTACTAGTAGTTGAGTGGTACAAGTAGTTGAGTGGTACAAGTAGTTGAGTGGTACTAGTAGTTGAGTGGTACAAGTAGTTGAGTGGTACAAGTAGTTGAGTGGTACTAGTAGTTGAGTGGTACAAGTAGTTGAGTGGTACAAGTAGTTGAGTGGTACAAGTAGTTGAGTAGCACAAGTAGTTGAGTGGTTCAGTGGTACAAGTAGTTGAGTGGTACAAGTAGTTGAGTGGTACAAGTAGTTGAGTGGTACAAGTAGTTGAGTAGCACAAGTAGTTGAGTGGTTCAGTGGTACAAGTAGTTGAGTGGCACAAGTAGTTGAGTGGTACAAGTAGTTGAGTGGTACTAGTAGTTGAGTGGTACAAGTAGTTGAGTGGTACAAGTAGTTGAGTGGTACAAGTAGTTGAGTGGTACTAGTAGTTGAGTGGTACAAGTAGTTGAGTGGTACAAGTAGTTGAGTGGTACAAGTAGTTGAGTAGCACAAGTAGTTGAGTGGTATAGTGGTACAAGTAGTTGAGTGGTACAAGTAGTTGAGTGGTACAAGTAGTTGAGTGGTACAAGTAGTTGAGTGGTACAAGTAGTTGAGTGGTACAAGTAGTTGAGTGGTACAAGTAGTTGAGTGGTACAAGTAGTTGAGTGGTACAAGTAGTTGAGTGGCACAAGTAGTTGAGTGGCACAAGTAGTTGAGTGGTACAGTGGTACAAGTAGTTGAGTGGTACAGTGGCACAAGTAGTTGAGTGGTACTAGTAGTTGAGTGGTACAAGTAGTTGAGTGGTACTAGTAGTTGAGTGGTACTAGTAGTTGAGTGGTACAAGTAGTTGAGTGGTACAAGTAGTTGAGTGGTACTAGTAGTTGAGTGGTACAAGTAGTTGAGTGGTACAAGTAGTTGAGTGGTACTAGTAGTTGAGTGGTACTAGTAGTTGAGTGGTACAAGTAGTTGAGTGGTACAAGTAGTTGAGTGGCACAAGTAGTTGAGTGGCACAAGTAGTTGAGTGGTACTAGTAGTTTGACTCTTTTTAATTATAACTGGGAGAGTTCTCCTACAATATAACAGGCCTTTTTTTTTCAATTGGTGAAAGAAAATATGTCGCCGTTGGTGATTGGTGAATGGAAACAGTAAAATACGGTGTGGTAGACTTCCGTCCCAGTTCATGGCTAAGTTTACGTTAGGTTTTAAGTTAAAAAAAAACGAAAATATTTTGTTATACATGCAGCAGTTCTCAAATGGGTGAAAGTTAGTTTCAAGAAGGATTTACGAATTCAAGCTAGAACAAGAACAAGTGCCGAAGGGTAGAGTTGATTTTGTATTAGTTAGTTTGAGTAAATTTAAGAACGCTTTTCTTGTAAGTTATTTGTCTTAGGTTCAAAGATGGATACAGTTTTCTGCCATTGAAGAATTTTTAAAATAAAAGGCTTCTCCGGATTTAAAAAATGTCTATCTGTCCCGTGGCTAGGCAACAATAAATTTTGGACATTATTAGAAATAAAGTAGTAAAGAGCATATCGACCTTTGGTAGCTTGTCTTGCATTCAACAATGAGAAATCTAGTAATAAAGAGCTTACTGAAATTTAATCCCTTGTTTTGTAGTCAACAATGAGAAATCTAGTAATAAAGAGCTGATTCAAATTTGGTCCCTGGTTTGTAGTCAAAATGAGAAATATAGTAATAAAGAGCTGATTCAAATTTGGTCCCTGGTTTGTAGTCAAAATGAGAAATATAGTAATAAAGAGCTGATTCAAATTTGGTCCCTGGTTTGTAGTCAAAATGAGAAATATAGTAATAAAGAGCTGATTCAAATTTGGTCCCTGGTTTGTAGTCAAAATGAGAAATATAGTAATAAAGAGCTGATTCAAATTTGGTCCCTGGTTTGTAGTCAAAATGAGAAATATAGTAATAAAGCGTATATTGACCTTTGAACCCGTCTCTTTCAGTTAACAATGAGAGATATAGTCATTAAGCGCATATTGACCTTCGGTCCCGTGCCTTGCAGTCAGAGTCTATTGTTACAATGTAAACGCGATGTCTAAACTTGTCAGTCACCACTGTGTGGGTCGTACAGCATGCTCACCAATTAAAACATCTGATCCACATGAAGACATGTGTGCCGAGAATAAAAATATCGATCTATCGCGACCCGATCTATCGATAGATATGATACCTGCAGATCAGCAGATAGGATGAAGTATAACACCGGTAGCATGCTGGTAGCATACAAGACAGGTGCAGCGTACGTCACGTGACTATTTCTGTACCAACCAGGAGAGTGCTCGCTAAAAGCACTAAAACAACAATAACGAAATTAAAATAATTATTCCACTCACTCTTCACTCAGTCTTGATTAATATCTTGTATTATAAGGCATTAATTCGAACTTGGAAATACAACACAAATAAAATCTAATACAACCCTAAGATAAACATGGGTATACATTTTTTTTCTTATTCAGTAAGCAAGAACAAAATACAAATTCTCGTTCTTCCCGTATAAAATTCGGACGTGGATTGTGTTGCCTGATCAAACCATGAAAATCAACACTCTGTCGACATTTAAAACTCGAATTAACAATCAAGAGTAAACATTAACCATGGACGCGTCGGACGCAATAATCTTCTGTGTAGGAGGAGCGTCTGTAGCAGATAAGATAAGATGTCAATTATATTTTCTATCACATTGGTGATCAATATACTGGTATAACAAAACTTGATCTTAAATTAATACCGGTGTACAGGTGCGGATTTAACACAGCTCTAAACCTTTTTAACAACAGGGTAGTGGATGCACCGTTAGGGAATCATTGGCATTGAAAGCTTGTGACGTCACATGGTCATTTAGTGAGCTTTGCTGAGAATGATTTAACGATAGGGTAGTCGCTGTGAGGTTTCGGAATCATTGGCATTAAAGCTTGTGACGTCACATGGTCATTTAGTGAGCTTTTTTTTAGAATGATTTAACGATAGGGTAGTTGCTGTATGGTATGGGAATCATTGGCATTGAAAACTTGTGACGTCACACGGTCTCTTAGTCGGCTATTTTAAGAATATTTTAAAGACAGTTTTTATCAGTTCATTTGTGCTAGAGTGAGTGGAGAATATACACAACGCCGTCCGCATTGCCTCTTATTTAGTCGATGCTATTCCAAATACAGTACAACCTAGATGCTGATAGCGCTAGAAATACAAATAGACTTAAATAGATATGTGGGCATATATACCAGGGGGGTGGCTGGCGATCAATTTATTTAATGTACACATCTATTGGTATTAGTTTTGAATGTAAAAAAAAACAGGATCAGAATTAATGTGGAGACAGTATAGTCCAGGAAAGAAAGAAATTAAAGCCACAATTTAACACATGTTTTAAAAAAATAATAATTATGCATGAATTTTATAAAATTTTTAAAACAACTAATAGACATAATATAAGTATAAGGTGGTATTTGTAAAAAGTGTGACAATAAATAATGGGAAATCATTTAAAATATTTAATGGATCCCTGCAATAAAATGTGTTTGAATGTTACTACCCCCCCCCTAGCCTCTGGGGAGAATGATAACTAACTGATTAACGACACATGAGCTTCACTGCAAATTTTAATACATACACGTTATGGGAACCATTGAAATTTATATTTAAACCCACTACTCGACTTTTAAGTCCATCGTAGTCAGAAGATTACGTGAATGGCTAATGGCTCTATTTTTTAACGATCGCTATTTACCCATGAAGTGACACTGGACAGTGAGGAAACACATCTCCTGTTTACTCCCGAATGTGTATGATGCTTAAGTGAACTATACTGCAAATTTTAATACATACACGTTATGGGAACCATTGAAATTTATATTTAAACCCACTACTCGACTTTTAAGTCCATCGTAGTCAGAAGATTACGTGAATGGCTAATGGCTCTATTTTTTAACGATCGCTATTTACCCATGAAGTGATACTGGACAGTGAGGAAACACATCTCCTGTTTACTCCCGAATGTGTATGATGCTTAAGTGAACTATACACATTTTTGTTGTTGTTGATTCACAATTCAATTTAGTTATATATAACATACGCATTTTTAACACAACGTCCACTTTACCAGGAAATCATCTTTAAAACAAAAACAAAACAAAATACCACGTTATGTAACATGAGAACACTATACACAGCAGCAATAGACTTTAAATATGTCCACACACAATTACCACAGTAAAATGCAATCATTTAACGTCGGTTTATGCCATGCTCCACGAACAACACGAAGACAAATAAGTCGATCGATTGGCGATGCGAACGACTAAAGCACGGAAGGGGATTTGACAGTGAATTAACCCTCTCGTACTGAAACTGACGGGGTAAACTTTAAACTCGTAATGTGTGTGAAGGGTAACACTCCAGGGGCGGACAGCTCGTAATACGTGTGAATGGTAACATTCCAGGGGCGGACAGCTAGTAATACACGTGAATGGTAACACTCCAAGGGCGGACAGCTCGTAATACATTTGAATGGTAACATTCCAGTGGCGGACAGCTCGTAATACACGTGAATGGTAAGATTCCAGGGGCTGACAGCTCGTAATACGTGTGAATGGTAACATTCCAGGGGCGTAGAGACGTGTCGGCTATGAACTCTTTCTCAGGGTATATACTATTTGGAATGGATGAAACATGACACAGGCGATTTTTCTGAAAGCAAATTCATGACTGAAAATTTAAATGGTTTAATTTTTATGATGTTATAAAGAATTTAATCTTCTCCAGGCGGACTAATCTGCTGTTAACTGGTGATAGAATTATGCTATTAGGAAACGTGCCAGGGGAAAAACAATTTTAAGATGTTATGTTTCTGATTAGGCATTTTAGAGGTAAACTCATTAGCGGTGGTTAAAAGACAACAGGTGTATATTTAACGTAATAGATATTTGCAGTACATGAAACTCTATGATCTCTTTGCCACAATCTCCTCATGTGTCATATATCTCGTATGTGTGTTTTTCTCACTCAAACTAATGAATTTTTAAAGTTTCACACACATGAAATTGATTTAGAAACAGAAAAAAAGTTGCTTTAAATTACACACTAAAGATTTGTAACAGTTTCATTTTTTCATAAAACTATTTTAGAATCCTGTTTGCAATAATAATAATAAATACCCAAAACAATAAAACCCATGTTAATGGTAACGAATAAACACTTCGTGTAAATCTAAATTCACACACAGGGCAGTTGCCTATGATAGTCCAGCAAGGCGAGAAAACGAAATCACTTCTGTCCAAAGATATCTACTTTCCACATCATTAGGTAAATCGATATCTTCTCTAGCGGCTTTTTTGTTGAGAAGGGAAAATTTGAAGACTGGTAGGACTTAAAGGAGGGATTTGTTGGAGGGGGGCGGGCGTATCAGGCTCCTTGATGTAACACTGGGCGGGACAAGTCTCTGGAACTGTGGATATTAAACCTACAGGAGGTGGTGACGGGAGAATGTGGTGACGGGAGAATGTGGTGACGGGGAGAAAGAGGTGAAGGGAGAATGTGGTGACGGGAGAATGTGGTGACGGGAGAATGTGGTGACGGAAGAATGTGGTGACGGAAGAATGTGGTGACGGGAGAATGTGGTGACGGAAGAATGTGGTGACGGGGAGAATGAGGTGACGGGAGAATGTGGTGACGGGGAGAATGTGGTGACGGGAGAATGTGGTGACGGAAGAATGTGGTGACGGGGAGAATGAGGTGACGGGGAGAATGAGGTGACGGGAGAATGTGGTGACGGAAGAATGTGATGACGGGGAGAATGTGGTGACGGGAGAATGTGGTGACGGGAGAATGTGGTGACGGGAGAATGTGGTGACGGGAGAATGTGGTGACGGGAGAATGTGGTGACGGGGAGAATGTGGTGACGGGAGAATGTGGTGACGGGAGAATGTGGTGACGGGGTGACTGGGTTGGCAGTCCTCCCTTCTACATCCATGTCTCACAATATATCCCTTGGAAATGGTTCTCATGTTATCCAACATACGTCTTTAAAAAGAGAGAGAGTAGGACAGAGAGAGAAATTTTCATAGCTAAATTAAAATTGACTTGCTCAATTTATCTTCGACAGGTTAGAATGACATAACCTTTTAAGAGAGATTTGTCGTAACGAGCAGAGATGTAGCAATCGATTTATCAAAAATAGTACCACAGCAAAGTCTTAATGGCAGTTAGTGAACTCATGTGCAAACAGGACTGCTACTTGTTTAGACTTACGTCTACATTATCACACATGTATCGGATCATTTTTAAATTGTATTACATGGCTACTCTGAATCACATAGCTACATTACATCGTATGTCTACATTACATAGTATGTCTACATTACATAGTATGTCTACATTACATCGTATGTCTACATTACATAGTATGTCTACATTACATCGTATGTCTACATTATATAATATGTCTACATTACATCATATGTCTACATTACATCGTATGTCTACATTACATCGTATGTCTACATTATATAATATGTCTACATTACATCATATGTCTACATTACATCGTATGTCTACATTACACCGTATGTCTACATTGCAACGTATGTCTTCATTACATCGTATGTCTACATTACATAGTATGTCTACATTACATCGTATGTCTGCATTACAACGTATGTCTACATTACATCGTATTTCTACATTACAACGTATGTCTACATTACATAGTATGTCTACATTATATAATATGTCTACATTACATCGTATGTCTACATTACATAATATGTCTACATTACATCATATGTCTACATTACATCACATGTCTACATTACATCGTATGTCTACATTACATAGTATGTCTACATTACATAGTATGTCTACATTACATCGTATTAACTACATTACATCGTATGTCTACATTGCAACGTATGTCTTCATTACTTCGTATGTCTACATTACATAGTATGTCTACATTACATCGTATGTCTGCATTACAACGTATGTCTACATTACATCGTATGCCTAAATGAGCACGAAATATTTAAGGACATGCACATATCTGGATAGAGAGAAGGGCTGAGATAAGGACAAGAATGAAAGAGTGCAACCCACTCACCTAAATGAGAGACTAAAATAAGAAAGACCAGCCAGGCACAAGGCCACGGCCTTTGTTCTTCCTATAAGAATAGGTCTACAGATTGTGAAGATAAATCCGCAGGTATGGTTGTTTGAGGGGAGTGAGGGGGGAGCTGTGGTATGCAGGGGTAAGAGTTCTAAGGGGTAGAGAAAAATGAACTGTCTATAGATATGGCAGTAGTGAAGCACGGCGGATAACAAATGCCCAAATTGCAAACCAACAACCGCCTAAAGTGCCAACAACCGCCTAAAGTGCCAACAACCGCCTAAAGTGCCAACAACCGCCTAAAGTGCCAACAACCGCCTAAAGTGCCAACAACCGCCTAAAGTGCCAACAACCGCCTAAAGTGCCAACAACCGCCTGAAGTGCCAACACTGCAATGAAACCCGAAACTGGGGGTTTGGCTGAGCTGATTAGATTAAGGAACACATATTTTAGTCGCGTGCCGGCTTATGAGGCTCTGCGTGCCGACTGTGGCACGCGTGCCATAGGATCGCCATCACTGTACTATACCAAGGCTTTTCAGAAACCATATTATACATTCTATACGAAGATTGTACAGACATTATAGATAGATTAAAAAGAGGCTAATCAAAGATTATACTATTTGTACAGAGACCATGCAACGACTTTGTATAGACTATACAGAGTTTGTACACTGAGAATCAGTAGATTATATATATTTTTTCTTCTTCAGCGCTATTATTTGCCATACTTCAACTAAGTGTATTTTTATTATAACGCAGCTCTGATTTCTACTGCTGGAGTCAGGGACATTGCAGGACGGGCTACAACAATCAATAACACATTTGTCTACCCTGGGATGACACGTAGACAGATCAAACTCGTATGACGTCACTCATTGCCCAAATGGACAGAACCTATAACGACGTTGAACTTCACCTGGAAGGGGACTAGGCCATGTCTCTGGGCTGATATGATTATTAAACATACATAAAATTAATTCTCGGTGCGAGGGCTTAACTACAGAACCATCTATACATTCAAGGCTACGGTCCCAACCAGTTCCTCATTTCTTTTTCAATAAACAACAAGCCAGCATCTTAGAGAATCACGGCAACAGGGCTCAAGACTTAATGTCGATGGATCGGACCAAGTCCAAGTAGAACCATTACGTCATACATATTTAAGAAAGATGCCAGCTGCCAGAAATGTGTTTTGTGAAAATCAGAAACGCAAAAATATTCACATCGTTTCTTTACGAGATACGCATTATATATTTAAACACTCTAAAAGGTGTTTCCATTAAGCCTGTGTCCTGTAAAGACACATAGACCGAGACAACAGACCGCTGGCACATAACCTTTGAGTAGCAGCTTCCAATTAGTATCACAAACAACATACCGCTAGCACATAACATTGGAGTAACAGTTACCAATTAGTTTCACAAGCAACAGACCAAAAAACGTACGGCGCTTGTTTCCATCCCATTGCATATCCGGAAACGAGTTAGAAACCAATGTGTGAGTACAACTGTTGTTAAAAACCAATGTGTGAGTACAACTGTAGTTAGAAACCAATGTGTGAGTACAACTGTAGTTAGAAACCAATGTGTGAGTACAACTGTAGTTAGAAACCAATGTGTGAGTACAACTGTAGTTAGAAACCAATGTGTGAGTACAACTGTAGTTAGAAACAATGTGTGAGTACAACTGTAGTTAGAAACCAATGTGTGAGTACAACTGTAGTTAGAAACAATGTGTGAGTACAACTGTAGTTAGAAACCAATGTGTGAGTACAACTGTAGTTAGAAACAATGTGTGAGTACAACTGTAGCTAGAAAAATGTGCGAGTACAACTGTAGCTAGAAACCAATGTGTGAGTACAACTGTAGTTAGAAACCAATGTGTGAGTACAGCTGTAGTTAGAAACCAATGTGTGAGTACAACTGTAGTTAGAAACCAATGTGTGAGTACAACTGTAGTTAGAAACCAATGTGTGAGTACAACTGTAGCTAGAAACAATGTGCGAGTACAACTGTAGTTAGAAACCAATGTGTGAGTACAACTGTAGTTAGAAACCAATGTGTGAGTACAGCTGTAGTTAGAAACCAATGTGTGAGTACAACTGTAGTTAGAAACCAATGTGTGAGTACAACTGTAGTTAGAAACCAATGTGTGAGTACAACTGTAGTTAGAAACCAATGTGTGAGTACAACTGTAGTTAGAAACCAATGTGTGAGTACAACTGTAGTTAGAAACCAATGTGTGAGTACAACTGTAGTTAGAAACCAATGTGTGAGTACAGCTGTAGTTAGAAACCAATGTGTGAGTACAACTGTAGTTAGAAACCAATGTGTGAGTACAACTGTAGTTAGAAACCAATGTGTGAGTACAGCTGTAGTTAGAAACCAATGTGTGAGTACAACTGTAGTTAGAAACCAATGTGTGAGTACAACTGTAGTTAGAAACCAATGTGTGAGTACAACTGTAGTTAGAAACCAATGTGTGAGTACAACTGTAGTTAGAAACCAATGTGTGAGTACAACTGTAGTTAGAAACCAATGTGTGAGTACAACTGTAGTTAGAAACCAATGTGTGAGTACAACTGTAGTTAGAAACCAATGTGTGAGTACAACTGTAGTTAGAAACCAATGTGTGAGTACAACTGTAGTTAGAAACCAATGTGTGAGTACAACTGTAGTTAGAAACCAATGTGTGAGTACAACTGTAGTTAGAAACCAATGTGTGAGTACAACTGTAGTTAGAAACAATGTGTGAGTACAACTGTAGTTAGAAACCAATGTGTGAGTACAACTGTAGTTAGAAACAATGTGTGAGTACAACTGTAGTTAGAAACCAATGTGTGAGTACAACTGTAGCTAGAAAAATGTGCGAGTACAACTGTAGTTAGAAACCAATGTGTGAGTACAACTGTAGTTAGAAACAATGTGTGAGTACAACTGTAGCTAGAAACAATGTGCGAGTACAACTGTAGCTAGAAACCAATGTGTGAGTACAACTGTAGTTAGAAACCAATGTGTGAGTACAACTGTAGTTAGAAACCAATGTGTGAGTACAACTGTAGTTAGAAACCAATGTGTGAGTACAACTGTAGTTAGAAACCAATGTGTGAGTACAACTGTAGTTAGAAACCAATGTGTGAGTACAACTGTAGTTAGAAACCAATGTGTGAGTACAACTGTAGTTAGAAACCAATGTGTGAGTACAACTGTAGTTAGAAACCAATGTGTGAGTACAACTGTAGTTAGAAACCAATGTGTGAGTACAACTGTAGTTAGAAACCAATGTGTGAGTACAACTGTAGTTAGAAACCAATGTGTGAGTACAACTGTAGCTAGAAACCAATGTGTGAGTACAACTGTAGTTAGAAACCAATGTGTGAGTACAGCTGTAGTTAGAAACCAATGTGTGAGTACAACTGTAGTTAGAAACCAATGTGTGAGTACAACTGTAGTTAGAAACCAATGTGTGAGTACAACTGTAGCTAGAAAAATGTGCGAGTACAACTGTAGTTAGAAACCAATGTGTGAGTACAACTGTAGTTAGAAACCAATGTGTGAGTACAACTGTAGTTAGAAACCAATGTGTGAGTACAACTGTAGTTAGAAACCAATGTGTGAGTACAACTGTAGTTAGAAACCAATGTGTGAGTACAACTGTAGTTAGAAACCAATGTGTGAGTACAACTGTAGTTAGAAACCAATGTGTGAGTACAACTGTAGTTAGAAACCAATGTGTGAGTACAACTGTAGTTAGAAACCAATGTGTGAGTACAACTGTAGTTAGAAACCAATGTGTGAGTACAACTGTAGTTAGAAACCAATGTGTGAGTACAACTGTAGTTAGAAACCAATGTGTGAGTACAGCTGTAGTTAGAAACCAATGTGTGAGTACAGCTGTAGTTAGAAACCAATGTGTGAGTACAGCTGTAGTTAGAAACCAATGTGTGAGTACAGCTGTAGTTAGAAACCAATGTGTGAGTACAGCTGTAGTTAGAAACCAATGTGTGAGTACAACTGTAGTTAGAAACCAATGTGTGAGTACAGCTATAGTTAGAAACCAATGTGTGAGTACAGCTGTAGTTAGAAACCAATGTGTGAATACAGCTATAGTTAGAAACCAATGTGTGAGTACATCTGTAGTTAGAAACCAATGTGTGAGTACAACTATAGTTAGAAACCAATGTGTGAGTACAGCTGTAGTTAGAAACCAATGTGTGAGTACAACTGTAGTTAGAAACCAATGTGTGAGTACAGCTGTAGTTAGAAACCAATGTGTGAGTACAACTGTAGTTAGAAACCAATGTGTGAGTACAACTGTAGTTAGAAACCAATGTGTGAGTACAACTGTAGTTAGAAACCAATGTGTGAGTACAGCTGTAGTTAGAAACCAATGTGTGAGTACAGCTGTAGTTAGAAACCAATGTGTGAGTACAGCTGTAGTTAGAAACCAATGTGGGAGTACAACTGTAGTTAGAAACCAATGTGTGAGTACAGCTGTAGTTAGAAACCAATGTGTGAGTACAGCTGTAGTTAGAAACCAATGTGTGATACAGCTATAGTTAGAAACCAATGTGTGAGTACATCTGTAGTTAGAAACCAATGTGTGAGTACAACTGTAGTTAGAAACCAATGTGTGAGTACAACTGTAGTTAGAAACCAATGTGTGAGTACAACTTTAGCTAGAAAAATGTGCGAGTACAACTGTAGTTAGAAACCAATGTGTGAGTACAACTGTAGCTAGAAACAATGTGTGAGTACAACTGTAGTTAGAAACCAATGTGTGAGTACAACTGTAGTTAGAAACCAATGTGTGAGTACAACTGTAGTTAGAAACCAATGTGTGAGTACAACTGTAGTTAGAAACCAATGTGTGAGTACAACTGTAGTTAGAAACCAATGTGTGAGTACAACTGTAGTTAGAAACCAATGTGTGAGTACAACTGTAGTTAGAAACCAATGTGTGAGTACAACTGTAGTTAGAAACCAATGTGTGAGTACAACTGTAGTTAGAAACCAATGTGTGAGTACAACTGTAGTTAGAAACCAATGTGTGAGTACAACTGTAGTTAGAAACCAATGTGTGAGTACAACTGTAGTTAGAAACCAATGTGTGAGTACAACTGTAGTTAGAAACCAATGTGTGAGTACAACTGTAGTTAGAAACCAATGTGTGAGTACAGCTGTAGTTAGAAACCAATGTGTGAGTACAACTGTAGTTAGAAACCAATGTGTGAGTACAGCTGTAGTTAGAAACCAATGTGTGAGTACAGCTGTAGTTAGAAACCAATGTGTGAGTACAACTGTAGTTAGAAACCAATGTGTGAGTACAGCTGTAGTTAGAAACCAATGTGTGAGTACAGCTGTAGTTAGAAACCAATGTGTGAGTACAGCTGTAGTTAGAAACCAATGTGTGAGTACAGCTGTAGTTAGAAACCAATGTGTGAGTACAACTGTAGTTAGAAACCAATGTGTGAGTACAACTGTAGTTAGAAACCAATGTGTGAGTACAACTGTAGTTAGAAACCAATGTGTGAGTACAACTGTAGTTAGAAACCAATGTGTGAGTACAACTGTAGTTAGAAACCAATGTGTGAGTACAGCTGTAGTTAGAAACCAATGTGTGAGTACAACTGTAGTTAGAAACCAATGTGTGAGTACAACTGTAGTTAGAAACCAATGTGTGAGTACAACTGTAGTTAGAAACCAATGTGTGAGTACAACTGTAGTTAGAAACCAATGTGTGAGTACAACTGTAGTTAGAAACCAATGTGTGAGTACAACTGTAGTTAGAAACCAATGTGTGAGTACAACTGTAGTTAGAAACCAATGTGTGAGTACAACTGTAGTTAGAAACCAATGTGTGAGTACAACTGTAGTTAGAAACCAATGTGTGAGTACAACTGTAGTTAGAAACCAATGTGTGAGTACAACTGTAGTTAGAAACCAATGTGTGAGTACAACTGTAGTTAGAAACCAATGTGTGAGTACAACTGTAGTTAGAAACCAATGTGTGAGTACAACTGTAGTTAGAAACCAATGTGTGAGTACAACTGTAGTTAGAAACCAATGTGTGAGTACAACTGTAGTTAGAAACCAATGTGTGAGTACAACTGTAGTTAGAAACCAATGTGTGAGTACAACTGTTGTTAGAAACCAATTTGTGAGTACAACTGTTGTTAGAAACCAATGTGTGAGTACAGCTGTACCTAGAAAGGAAGTTTCTTCCAGACGAACTGTTGTCATAGATGCCACTTATTCATTTATACACATTATTTATGTACACTTATAGTCTTCTTGTCAAGCCAATACGACAGAAAAAAACTGTTTTTTCTTAAAATAATAGTCTAAACATATTATTCAAATAAATATTAAATGTAATTTACACAAGAGGCAATCGAATAATGGTTCAATTGTTATATTTAATTTTGTTAAAAGTGTCTTTCTTTCTAAATAAAATCTAAATATTACATTGGAAAATAGCTCAGACGAACTGAGTTTATTAATACCAAACACTATTTCGGATTGAACAACATTGCTTTGTAACAACTGGTTCCCTCAATTCGGTTTCACACTTGTTCCCGGCAACAAATCAACTGATATTTCTGTTGAACAAATCGGATGTTCTTTTCGCTATTAGTATCACATTAAAGAAAAGATTAATAAGCATGTCCGGAATTGTGTGTATATGTAATGTATATAATGACGCACTCTACGCGTCTTAAATATGTTTCACAAGACACTTGTACAATGTAAATTACATCCCACAAAATAGATGTTTATTGAAATTACACTTCTCTAAAAAACAGTCTGTATCAGCGCTTGATTCACTAACAGATAACTAGTTCCCACAAATCTACACACGTTGTCTATAGATGCACTCGGGTCAATGTCTGAGCTTCACAAGTCCGTATGAACCCAGAGAAGTGTACACCGACCAGGGCCGGTAATCATTCCCGAGGAATGCCCCTTCAATGCAAGGACCCCCCCCCCACTCACCCACGAGACATCTCCAACGCTGCTGGGTGTGGTCATGGAAAGAACTTGTTCATAGCTCAGCAGAAAACAACAAAATTCTGTATTGTGTGGTTAATTTGTATTAATTATTGGGAATTGTAAGACGTTTTTTTTCCTATGTATTCTGTGGTTAATTTGTATTTTTAAAGCGAAATTGTAAGACGTTTTGCTGTGAATTGTGGGGTTACTGTGTATTTATTAAGGGGAATTGTAAGACGTTTTGCTATGTATTATGTGGTTCCTGTGTATTATTTAAGGATAATTGTAAGACGTTTTGCTGTGTATTGTGGAGATACTTGATGTATTGATGTAACAAATATATAAATATATTAATGGATCCAGAAATAGGAAAATGTGAAAGGGCATCAATAAACGTCACACAGTGAAGCAAAGATCAATATGCTTACAGTAGGCATTTGGGTTTCGTGTAAGAAAAGAGATGTTACAGTAAAAAAAACACACTTATATCTACTTATTAGCGGATTAGGCTATTTCGACATATTTTAATATACTTAAATATACTTTAAATATTGTGTAGCATTCCTTAGATACCCAAGTCGCCAAAATCTTGAAACTTATTGAATAATTTGACGAAATGGATTGCAGCATTTTAAATTTAAATATATAAATTTTTTTAAGGTCAAGATTCCAGGGGAGATTTTTTTCCCTCGACACCGACAACCAAAATGGCCATCGACCAATCAAAACGCGTCGCTCGATAGATAATTGTATTGATTGGACAGTGAAGAGTGGTGGGGGAGGTTTTGGGCTCAGGATAGTTGAGTGATAAAGAAGATTCAAAGATAAAAGTATCCAAAATGAGCCCCGCGTGAGATAAGACAAGACGAAACGGTGTGGAGGAGAAAATCGTTTTGGATCGAGGCAACATACGGTATCAGATGTATACAAGTGTTCAGGGTATTATAAAAAGCTTTCATCTTAAACTCAAATGACTATTCTAATACGAACGTTTGCTAATGACAAAAGATACATGACATCTAAACCAGTCTCTGAATAGTAAACACAGAGGCGTGACGAGGGTGGTGCGGACCGCACCGTGTGACGTCATCACAAGGGGTAACACCAAAATGTATGTATGTTCCCGTTGTTTGGCACTGACAGATTCGTGACGAGGTCTGTGTGGTAAGTTGTGAGGTGGTGACACCATGAGCTACCGCACTGGGTGACACCAGCCCTATTGACGCCCTTGAGTAAACAAAGAACTATTTCCATTTTTAAAAAAAACAACAGAAAACGGTTTTATCTGTAGCCTGATCGTCACTGTAGGACTCTTAAATAGATACGTGGAAATGTGTAGTGTGTAGCTATCAATATGTGGAAATATGTAGTGTGTAGCTATCAATATGTGGAAATGTGTAGTGTGTAGCTATCAATATGTGGAAATATGTAGTGTGTAGCTATCAATAGAGTTGTACCTGGATGGAAAAGGTGAGTCGGGGGTAACCACCATGAGACACACATTTAACAATTATTATTACCAATATATAAATATATAAACATTAATTTTGGAGCTTAAAACGAGAGTGCATGGGGAGTATCAATGGTATGTGAATGTTGGGGTTTGTGTGACTGTATCTGGGATTCTAAACGATGAATCTTTATATTTAGTGTGAATTAATTGGTTAGTACGAATAGCAAATGATGTTTTAATTTTTTCAAACTACGTCGGGAAAATCTAAAAATTATCAAACCTTAAGAAAGAAGAAACACACAAATTGAAAAAAAATTTATAATAAAATTTAAAAACATAGATCCAAGAGTAAATAAATCAGAAAATGTAATATATCAAATGTTATCAGATAGTTTGGAGGCAATAAGGGACCAAGAAGTTATGGTCATTTCTAATGAGGTGTATGGGGGGGGGGAATGTTGTTTATCCTGGGTATTGCTCCCAATGGATTCTAATACAGTACAGGGGAAACAAATGTTACATGATTGAGGTGATGTGTGTACATTGTGGGGATTTATGATGAATGTTGTGGTGATGTGTGTACATTGTTGGGATTTATGATGAATGTTGTGGTGATGTGTGTGGTGATGTGCGTGTGTAAATTGTAATGATTTAGGATGGATGGTGTGGTGATGTGTGTGATGATGTGTGTGATGATGTGTTTGGTGATGTGTGTGGTGATGTGCGTGTGTAAATTGTAATGATTTAGGATGGATGGTGTGGTGATGTGTGTGATGATGTGTGTGATGATGTGTTTGGTGATGTGTGTGTGTAAATTGCAATGATTTAGGATGAATGTTGTGTATGTGCATTCTTAGCTGTTTGATGAATCTTGAAATGTATTTGGAGCTTAAAGAATGAATATTTGTGTGGTATAAAGTGTGTATATTGTGGCCCATTATTATGAATGATGAGGGGATATTTGTGATTTGGGAATGTTTAGGTATCTGAGGTAAGGGCAGAGTAAAGTGCAGAGAAGACATAGGAAATATAATTGGAAAATTAAATGCATGGGGACAAGGTTTCAAGTTAGGACATTTCACTTTTAGCACATGTTCATATGTAAACATAAGACATCTGGAATAAATATCATAGAAAAACTAAATTTAACAGTAAATAATATTTCTAAAAAAAATGTAACAATATATTTTGTTTGCTAAAAGGGAATAAATTTGGAAATAACAATAATTAGATGGGTAAAATATAAATTTTGTAATATTAAATACTTGTATATTTTGTCTACACCTATTTTAGTTGCATGGTAAAAGAGAAATGAGGGTCCTATTTTTTTTTAAAAACAAATTTTAATTTTCTCATGGAAAACTATCATACTCAAGGATTTCTCTTTACAGTTCTACAACTGTCAGTGATACATACAGTGATACATAGCCAGGTAAATAATTACACACTTTCAAATTTACTGGTACCCTACAGTCCTGAATTTTTCACCTATTTGGTTTTACTATTTTGGTATTAGGCACATTCTGCTCATCTTGTGTTAACATTGTTATTATGCAGTTTCAAACACAACTAATGTCATATAAAAAATTCTTAGTCTTATCTCTTCTATTTTGGACACTATTTCTACACATAAGATTATTATTCACTTCTTTTATAATGTGTTTCAAATCAATAAATCAGATCATATACAACTAACTATAAATGTAATTTCTTATTTCATTTTTTTTAGATATCCTTTTTGTTGATGATGATGACTTTTTCTACAGCAAGCCATCCATTGCGAGATTTCATGTAAAAAATGTTCCGTAGCATAAGTAAAAAAAAATCTGATATGTAAGTTGCAAGAAAACTAACAAGAATTTAACATTCACAAGCTATGTGTCTTTGTGAGTTGTCAACAGTAGTAAAGAAACGCTTTATAAAAAAAGTTATTGCTGTCCAGACTAATATTACTTAGTAGAGATTATTTAATAAAGAAAACATTAAGTTAACATGAGACAATAGAATTATCAGTTCGTAAGCGGCAATTTTACAAACTAAACATGTATACTGAATTAATATGACAAAGTAAAATTAAATTTTAATAGCTGGCTTTTTTTTAAAAACAAAATTGAAAAAATAGTATTTAATTTTCTCTAAATATTTTTTTTTAAACTGCTGATGACGGGGAAGTGGTGGATATCAGAGACAAAGATTTATGGACTGTACCAATCATTCTTGGTGCTGTAAGCCTTATAGTACATTATTGAATTTTATGTTACCAAACCATTATTAAAAAGTATTTTCAGTACTGTACTGACAGTACTATGTAGTGTATATCCAAAAAAAATTTCCTTGTTTGAAAACATAGGCATAGGATTTTAATTATTTTAAAATTTCATATAATAAAATTTAAAATATCTTACTTTATTTTTATGTTGGTCAAGGTGTAGTAGAGGAAATATTTTATTAATACAAATATTCAGACTATATATTCAGACTATTCATAAATTATAAATCATTGGTGTTTATAATGTAAGTTTGTATTAAATTAAAAAAAATTACTTTTTGTTTTAAATTTATTTAAATTTTTTTATGGGGTGGTTAAATTCTGGGATTTAATAAATAGTTATTAAATGAATTTATATGATAAATATCATATTATAATGTTAATCTAGGACTATGACAATGACCATGAACAAGGGAAAGAATGACATGCCCAGGCCCAGTATAGATAGAGTATAGTGAATAGTGAGTATAGACCTATTAAGTTATAAGTTATAGTTATAGTCATTATAGTACATTTAAAACATGGGGGAAAAGGGCAATTTAGGAAAACTACTTTAATTTTGTAAAAACTTACCAGCTCGGACTTTCATCATATTTTCAAAGTATGCACATCCGAACTCGAAAATATTTTCAGGCTGTGATCGGAGTACTTCTCTGGCAAAAGCTTCCAAGATATTTTGAAAACCTTTCGGAACTCGGAGTTTGGTGTTTGAAAATGGTACAGCCATAATTGATCACTCTGTCATAAGCTTGTTTAAAAAAAAACAATTTGATCTTTCGTAGCTTTTTTTTTGTTGTTTTTTTTGTGTGAATGGTATGTGTGTACTAAATAAGCACACTGTTTACCGACAGCTTCTTACACTATACTATACTTGTGTATAATTATAACCGGATAACATGGTACATAGCAACGGTTTAATAAGGACCGCACAAAATGAAGTCACGCACTTAGTAGGTCTACATTTAGTTTGAGAGTAACAATATTCTATTTATTTATTTCCCATTCATATTTTAAATAAATTTCATTGCTTGCATTGCATTTTTATTATTTAAAAAAAAATTATAATAAGGAATCCATCATACTGAATTTTTAAGTTTCTAAAAATGTTAGATTAACTACAAGATTAACTAAATAATATAATAAATCTACCACGACCACGAGAACATGTTTTCGGTTAAAAAAGTGAAAGTAACTATTTAAAAACGAATAATAATAATGTGAAAACAAGAAGAACTTACTTAAATTTCAAGCTTACTCAAACTTACTGGCTTGAAATCTTCATTGAGTTCTTTAAACTAAGCACAAGTTGAAAAATCCCTCTCAGTAGTAAATATAAATATAGTAGTTAATAGTAGGTCAGGTCAACCTAATAATAAGTGTAAGACAAGTTGCATTCGTTTCCTTCTCTCGATCCGTTCTTGGTAGCGAAAGGTGAGTAAGAAGAAAATGAATCATGACAGCTCACCTGGGCTCGGTATATCGCTTGGAATCAGAATAAATGCCCCAACTTTTAAAATTTTGTGAATGTATACCCACATCTCTAGCTTTAAAGATAAAGAAGAAGAAAAAAAGTTGTGAAGTAAAGAGTAGGCTTACAGAATAAAATATTCTAAACTTTGAGTCACAAGTTTTGGAGTAAAATATATAGGCATAGGGATAGGTTAGGCTGTTATAAAAGGGGGAGGGTACTTGTTTTTGTATCCGACCACCCAAAAAAAATATGGGGGGGGGGCTATTAACTGTTTGCAAATAATTGTGACATGGGCGGCACAAATATGTTGTGTTTATCGGTCAAAATATTTGTGTTAGTGCATATTTATTATTAACAGCCCAATCGTTGATATGCTGGGAACTTTTGGTCTTTGCCATCTCTAGTGACTCTAGTTACTAGTTTAACATAAGATTAAACATGTTTTCTGTCCTTTTGATTTCGTTTCTTGACAAAATAACGAAATTCAATGTATAACTTTGTATAGCTTCTTGTGTTTTTATAATTTGTTTGTGTTTGCTTGGAAAGGAAACATGCCAACTTGTGTGGTTTACTAATTTACTTGCTTTTGCATATCTTTTAGGTGTTTAGAGACTGCTTCATACCACAGGATGCTTAGGATTTCTGGTTGCATTTAGAAGATATTTATATTCTACACTATAGTGATGGCTCAAGATTGAATAAATCATAAAATATCAAGGGCAATAAAATTTATTTTCAAGAAATAGAGGAATTCTATTTGATTTGAAATTATTTTGATTCCAAATCTTTAGACATATATCTGAATTTTGAGACAAATTAAGTAGTTATTTGTGACCTACAATTCTAAAGCCTTGTTTAGATTGCATTAAGGATGATAAAGTCAGACCTCAATTAACTGGCACTTAAGGATCTACACTGGCTTCCTGTGGGTGAAAGAATAGACCCATAAGTTTCAGTCACTATCTTATCACTCTAGAGACAGATCAGCACTGCAATATTGGAAAGAATTAACATGGGAGCATGTATCTCTAAGGGGACATTTCTTCTATGCAGTCCCTGCTGAAAGTTTCCAGAGTGGATTGACATAGGAGGAAGTCCTTTGGCGCTCTTTCGAATTGGAGGCACCAAAATTGTGGAACAGTCTTCCAAAGTTTTTGAAAGAATGTGAAAACAAATAAAAAATTAAGAAAAAAATGAAGACTTTTTTTATTTGACAGATTTTGTAAACATCAGAGTGCAACGAGCATCTTACATGGATACTGTTAGCGATGTAGAAGAAAACATTTATTCATTCATTTTTCGTTTGATAACTTTTTTGACTGGGAAAAAATTTATGTTATTATTTCTTCTCTGCCTAAATTATTTGAAAAAAAAATGTAGCTTTTAATGATAGTTATCTTAAGAACTCTGTAAAGAAAGATACAATTTTTTCCAATAATTAATTTAAAACAGAATATTATTTCTATATATAGAATTTGCAAACTTTTGAATTTCTAAAATTCTGAAAATTGCTATCATTTTTCTTTCACCTGTGTTAGTGTGTAGCCATATATATCACTATGAGACAAGTTTATTAATATTAAATTTTTTGCATAAGAAGTTTTTTGTATTCCTAATATCTTTATAGTACTAAGGTTATGTTAAAAATATGCATTTAATTTTTCATAAAAATTAAATTAGTAGGGCCATCTCTAATATTTTTTTCTCCTATAATTAAATCTAATTTGAACTAATTTTTAAATACATGTTATTTTTCAGAATACATCACTACGGAACACTATAAGTTAAAAAATAATGCATAACAGGTTACACAAACTTAAGTTGATACTCAAAGAGCAGTAACTAACAAAATTTCATTGGTCAATATGTAGGGAAGTTCAAAGACTATTTTAAAATACAATAAGTTTATCTCAGAGACATCTATTTATATTTTCTTGCAGATAATTGAATGTGAACTGTTTCTTTCTTTCTCTTTATTCAGCTAAAATAAAGCTGTTTGAATCATGGAACAAACTTGTGAGACATGTTGTGATTTTATGTCTACCTAATGGAGAGCAAAAGAGCCTCAGAGATGAAGAAGAATTCGAGGATTACATAGATAAGATTCAATCAATACGATTTGGATTTATTGGGTAAGATATAAACTGTATAGTAACAGATATTTTACATGAATATATACTTATAAATTGTAGAGAATTAAAGGTGATTAGGAACATGAAAAGTGAGAACAACAATTTTTTAACAGAGATTAAATATATTTTATTTTTAACAATGTTTAAGGCAAAAAAGGGCATTCATTAAAGAGTATCATAAAAGAAAAAAATTTTCATTTCCACTTCCACACCTTCATTTAACTCCCTGGCTAGTAACTATGAATTATTGTTTGTTGCTGTGCTGCTTAAACCAATTCTTTACTAGCCAAAGAGCTGAAACTTGGAACACATAGTGAAAAAAAAGTTAAATACATGTAATAAATGATTTAATGTGTATGATAGAAAATTTAAAATTAATAACTAATTAATATCTTTACCGCTTTATGTTTTTTAGGGAGTCACATGATGAGCCGACAAGTCAAGATGGTCTTGTTGCAGCCATCAAGTTAAAAAATTAAATTAGTTTTTCAATGAAATTAAAACAATTCTAGCTGTATAAAATATCAGAAATTTTCCCCTAGATTAAAACATTCCAATTTTTTTAATTTTACCCACTTTTTTGTGGAACAATAAATAAGTTAATTATTTTTTGTTTCTGCTATTAAAATAAATGAACCTAATTTATCAAACTTATTCAGTAGGCTAATTTTAAATCTGATGTACACATAATCCCAAAGTTATTATATATAGTTTATAATAGTTTATATGAAAGTTAAAATAGACAATGATAACCTGGGTTAACCTATGTTATTGACTAAATTAAAGATATCCTAACTTTTGGATTCTCAACATTAACTGGCTAATATGTTCTCTGTTTAATTATCTGTGATAAAAAATAACAGCAAGGAGAGATGGAATGGATCAAAACAATTTTTTACTGTTCAGACACTTTACCCTACATGAATGGAAAAAAATGTTTTCTGTCCCATTTAAAATTCTAGTGTGCATCTTATAGTTATAGTAAAACTTGAAAAAATATCTATTTGAATTTTGTCTGACACTCAATAGTGTCACAATTAAGCCATTTAAAGTAAAAAATATTTTATTTTAAAGAAGCATCTTGTCCTCTGGTTTTCCCATACTTTTTAGAATAATTAATTTTTGATATGTACACAATTAAAATCTTGATATAAAAGTTTGCTTTGTAACCTGATTTGATCATAAGTTTTCAATTGATAAAATGTTTCACGTTCAAATGACAAATTATAAATAGCCTCATAAAAATATATTTTTCCATTCCAGATAGAATTGTTGAAACTGTAAAATGATTTCTATCAAGTAATAATCACCATCCTTGTTGGGTTATTTTTTGTCAAGTATTTTTAGAAATGTCCTGTTAGATAATTACTGCACCAAAGTTAAAATATAATCCTTTATTTACGTTACACCCAATATATTACTCATTTACAATAACATACAAATCCTCTTTCCTGTCCAGCCTTTGGACGTGTCATGTGTAGCCTGAACAAGCCTGTAAATCACACTTTTAACATTCAAAACTTGAATAAAAATTCAAGAATAGACATAGATTATGACAGATCATGGATAAGCATCAGACACAATAAGTTTCTGTATAGAATGATCATGTGTAGTGTTTAAGAAAAGATAAGATACTGTGTTCAAAAAGAAAATTTAAAAAAAAGGATAATTTTGTAATACATATTAACTATTTTTTGAAATAATTAGAATTTGTCATGAGAGATAAACAATGTATAACTTTAATTCTTGATTCCTATTTTTCTTTTTTTTCTTCCAAATATAAAAGTCTTGTAAATGTACAGATAATTTGCATAGCATCTAAACATTAGTTTGAAATTAAATGTCTATCAAAGTTGGCTTGAATTCATCTGATAAAGTTACTTTTCAAATATGCCATTATGTAACACACTCTAAATCTAAATGGAACGCAACAAGTGATGAATTTAGGGAATCTTATGTTATGGGCCTATTAGATTGAGCATTGCACTCCTTCATACCCTGGAGAATTATGGGTATCAATAAAAAAAAATATATACACTTTTTAGATTATTTTTCAACTCAGTAGTTTACATTTCTTTTTAGTGTATTAATTAAACCAAAGCAATTAATTTTGGTGAGCTTTTTTTTATTGCCTTAAGCAAGGTTATTTGCTATAAAAATCAAAGAAGAATATATTTTTAAGTAGAATTTTTTCTTGGAAATAATTAGGTTAAAGAATTTATTAAAATTGATTTTCCTTCTTTTAATAGATATGTTCACCCTATATTTCTACAAGTTGTATCGGCCAACTCTTTAAAGGCTAACTTCCTCTAAAACTATGTTTTTCCATAGAGCTCAGTATAGGCTAACTGAAGAATATATGTGAAGAGAGCTAGTTGGGGCCAATAGCTTTGCTATAAACTTTTTAGATAATGTTCTTGTAAATGATTAAGCTTGGACTTTTCTTGTAAATGTTCAAACTCTACAACTAATGTTGTTATAAATTATAAGTGTTTAAAATGATGGTAAAATTATTGTGGAAAGTCTTTTCTGCAGACCATGAGTGATAACCTGTGTGTGTGTGTGTGTGTGTTTGTAATTTTATATACTCCATTTTTGGATATCAACATGGCAGCATTAGTATATATCTTAACAATAAAGAATTTTTAGCACTTAAAAAAAAATAATTAAATTATCTCCATTTGTTAGATCCTAGGGTCTCAAAACTCAGTATTATTAGTGAAAGATAAGTAAAATTCAAATATTTAATTGTTTTAAGTATCTACTTTGATATTTTTCTCTCCACACAACCCAGTATCTTTTACTTAAGACTAAGATGTACCAAAATTTTTAAAAATGTTTTTTTATCATAAGTAATGATTTTTTAATTAAATTAATTACTTATTTTAAAAATTAGATAACGTTTTATGAATTGTTCTTTTTAATATAACAAATGTAAAACTTATAAAAGTTTGATATCAGATTCTTTTTAAACATTACCAAATATGGGTCTCATAAATAAATTGTAATTACCGGTATTTTGAATTTTATTTTAATGAATGTTTATGATGTAGAAATTTGAAATTATCATCTGTCTTCAAAACACTTGATTAAATCTTGATATAATTAAAATTAACAGTTGCTTTTTAAAAATCTCTTTTAATTGTTACTACTGTAAATGAAACGCATTAAAATTTAATTTGTTAATTTTTTTTAGCGAACTCACTCAGGCTTGCAATGAGAATGGGCAGATAAGTCAGTGTTTTAATCTGATCAGTGATAGGTATACCTTGTCAAATGTTTTACTAGGCCAGTGAGACCAAGGTTGGTCGTAGGCATAAATATGTCAAATGTTTCACTTGAACTTTAAGACCAAGATTAGGGGGAAACATAATACGTCGATTGATATACTAGACAGTAAGTCAATTGATATACTAGACCAGTAAGTCAATTGATATACTTGACCAGTAAGTCAATTGATATTCTTGACCAGTAAGTCAATTGATATACTAGACCAGTAAGTCAATTGATATACTAGACCAGCAAGTCAATTGATATACTAGACCAGCAAGTCAATTGATATATTAGACCTGTAAGTCAATTGATATACTAGACCAGTAAGTCAATTGATATACTGGACCAGCAAGTCAATTGATATACTGGACCAGTAAGTCAATTGATATACTTGACCAGTAAGTCAATTGATATACTTGACCAGCAAGTCAATTGATATACTAGACCAGTAAGTCAATTGATATACTTGACCAGTGAGTCAATTGATATACTGGACCAGTAAGTCAATTGATATACTGGACCAGTAAGTCAATTGATATACTAGACACGTAAGTCAATTGATATTCTTGACCAGTGAGTCAATTGATATACTAGACCAGTAAGTCAATTGATATACTAGACCAGTAAGTCAATTCATATACCTTACCAGTAGGTCTACTGATTTACTAGACCAGTAAGACTTAAGGTTGATGGTAGGCTTTAATCCATTATACTGTTATGTTTATTCAAGGTTGCGCTGGGGAGGCGGCTGATCTGAGTCCTGACATGGCCGGCCAACCTGACATTATGGCCGGCCAACCTGACATTATGGCCGACCAACCTGACAATATGGCCGGCCAACCTGACAATATGGCCGGCCAACCCGACAATATGGCCGGCCAACCTGACATTATGGCCGGCCAACCTGACATTATGGCCGGACAAGTCTTGCAGTATTAGTAATGAAGTGTGAACACTAAATATGTATAGGTCCACAAAACAAATATGGGTCAACTTTAGTGGAAGGCATGTTCCACCGTGCTCCTGGATGCCCTGGCGGTCTCATTAAAGGAGACCGTTCCTGGGGGTAGGGGTCACTAGCTATTTGTTCCCTTGGGGGAGGGGGGCATAGATGCTAGGAGAGTTTCCCGGCAAGAACTGTTAAGAGCCTTATGCTCAGTGCTGCTGAGTCCATTCCACATGTATGATAGATATATTATTATAAAAACTCTAATAAAAATGTAAGACTAAACATAAACCGTGGATAATCATAGGACGCAATAATCTTCTGTATAGACGGAGCAACTGTGACAGATGAGATAAGATAGATCTCATTTGACAAATTTGTTCCCAAAGCGAATTTATGACTAACGTTTCGATTTAGCAATCGCTTACTTATAGTCACTGATCTTTATTTAGTTAACATTATATTGCCTAGCAATTACGTTTAGAGACAATCTTAGGTTTTGGGGATTTTAATGGGGACTTTTCCGATCTTACCACTATACAGATAACCTGTTTTTTGGGACAATGGCATATAGAAAAGTGACTTGCTGCCTGGAGAAGAAGTTTATTATTTCCCCTGAAACCGAAATCCCAAGGTCGTGTGATTTATCCTAGCATACTGAAATGAGGATGCCAACAAAATATATCTTATTCGTGGTCAGAAAATACTTTGTAAATGTCTTTTTGCCAAAATCAGAGCACCTCATGTCAAACACGGTGGGGCACGGTGGTCGAGCGGATGGCGTACCGAGGGTCGCGGGTTCGAATCACCGGGGCAAAGGGTGTCTCTGAATCCACCCAACTCCGCATTGATACCTGACACCAGTTAGGGAAACAAAGGCAGTTGGGAAATTGTGTGGTCCCTCAAAGCCGTGGCCCGTGAGCGCTGCGTCACTTGCCAATACGTTCTTAGCAGAACGTAGGACGGAATAATCTTCTGAGCGTCTCCAACAGATAAGACAGAAACATAATGCTAACTACGAACACAACTGAGTTTCCCGTTTCCCCACTCTCTCAGTATTCGTTGTAGTAATTTAAGTGATTGAAATGTAATTGAAAATTTGACGGGGAGAGAGGGGGGAAGGAGACAAAGGGCTGAGTAAAAAAGATTTAGACCGGTCGTCAATAATATTGCCCCTAACGATCTATGTTGTGACGATCAGTTCCATGTCTTCTGCTCTATCTTAAATGTCTCATTCTTATTCTTGTTATTTACCTGTAATCTCATCACCACCAGTGTATGCGTTATCTATTTCCTGCTATATAATATCTCTTCCAACTTTGTCCCTGACCTTTACGACTCTCACTTTCCCCCTTCCAATCTCGATTCCCCACTACCTAATCTATCCACTCCCAAGAATACCCCACGCCCCCCGACATGCAAGTACACTCACTGATACACACACAAACACACACTAATTTAATGGAGGTAAGTCGGGCAACCATTTTGACCCAGTATACAGCCATCACTAACTAAGCTTTCGCCGAGAGGGGTCGCTGCAGGGCTTCGGACCGCACCCGGTGACACCATCAAAAGGGGTGACACCAAAATGTAAAATTATGGGTGACCAGATTTATGCGCACAAGACAATCGTGCACACGACAAACGGGCACAGACAATTCCGCAATGACACAAATGCGCACAGGACAAACGCGAACACCGATAGTTGCGCACACTAACCATGGCGCACACCGACATATGCGGACACCGACAATCGCGCACAGTGATAAATGCGAACTGCTACATAAAATTATGTATGCCCCCGATATTTGGCACTTGGACACTCGGAGGAGGTCTGTGGCGTAAGTCGTGAGGGAGTGACAACACGAGCTTCCGCCCTGGATGACACCAACCCTAGTGACGCCCCTGCGGTCGACATTGCAATATTCCAATGGGGAGGGCAATATGTTTACAGTTATTTCATGTTCTTAATGTGTTGTTAATAATTTATACACCTTTTCTTCTGTGTTGCAATAAATATACAAATAAAGTGTACATTTTAGCATCTGTTACATCCAATAATTAATATCTTCTACCAAGTAGATTATTTTGTTAAATTTGGAGCAGGTACGCTAATTTGGATATCAAACATACAATATAAGCTACTATTTTATCATTGTTTTTGACAGAAACAAACAAAAGAAACAGACGGAGATATTATCATTTATATATGATATTTAATACTGATGATTACCACGACAAATACTTTACTGACATGTGAAAATCAAAGATTGATAACAAGAACATATCTACATGTACATGTACTTTGTTTAAATTCTCTCTGTATGTGCATCTAAAAAAAGTACTAAGTATTTTTTTGACTCTAAATTGTAGGCTACCTGGACAGCCACTCAATAAGCCTTGTTATAATATGGCTGAAATCTATTAATAGAAATATTGGGGATAAATACATATCTTTTTTGGAAACGAATTTCATAAAAATGTAATAAAAGATATGAGTCAATATGTAAATGTAGGTATATTGAGAAAGAAGTATCTTATCAGCTATTTGTTAATTCTTCGTTAATTTAAGACAGCCTATTTGACTTGAACAAGAAAAAAAACAGTTTCATAAATTTTACTATGCCAACAATTTTGAGAGCTTATTGATTCGACTGTATTTATGCGTCAAAAAAAATGTTCCGCTAAAATGTAATCTAACTATAGAACATTACTCAATGAGTCATGCCGTTTTCCGGTTTTAGAAACGACAAGGCCTTTGAACTCTGACGTCACCGAATACTATTTATAGGAAACTCTAAGCATAACAACTTACAAGTTTCATTATAGTTCAAACAGATTAACACTGAAGTATACATATTTACTTATGCATTTAATTTTATGCCGTTATTTTGGTAGCAAATTTTTGCATTGATGTTAAACGCATGAGTTTAACGTTACTCTATTCACAACACCGAGCTGCTAAACGCATGCGTTTAACGTGACACTATAACGACAACGAGCTCATCATACAGGACTGCAATAACTGACGTTTGTTATTGTTTACACCATCAGTCATTCTTCCCCGATGCGCTGGACCAAAGTCCACCGACCTGGTACATACCAGAGGATTCCATACACAAACTGTGTAGGCTACAATCAAAATAGAATGAAGAGTGTTGACGTGAGTAGTGGGCTAAGGTATGGCCTGGCATCAGCATGATGTGTGCTAGGCTAGTGAACGTTGATGGTTTCTCTACAAGACACGAAAGTGTGAATGCCAGTCACAACGACTGCATGGCCAATGTTGACTGGCTAGTCGACCCTCTTTGTAATTATCAAGACACCAGCTGACACCACGTTGAAAAAAATAGGTGCTAACATTTTTGTTATGCTTATCAACATACCCTATACGTGCTCATTTTTTTGTTCAGCTTATGAGCCCTGAATGTGTAATTTGTGTTTACTTTCCCCACATTTTCTGAACTTTTTGAAATCCCCAAAACAAAATTAAATGGGATATTTTTTAACGTGTGATACTAATTTCTTTTTTTTTATTACTTGATCCTCTTCTGTTTAAAAAAAAATTATCAGCGCAATGTGTTTGGAAAATGTTCTCAGAAAGGTTTGCTTCTTCTCTGGCGTTTTTTAAAAAGTAATCATAAAATTGATTTTGATGTTGAATTTTTTTTGTAAAGAGTGCACATTTATGTTCAAATAAATGCACCCTCCTCATGTTATGTCAGTCTGGTGCCACCATCCCTAACTGTTCAGATATAGTTCCATATTTATGGGCCCCCCTTCCCCCGCCCAAACACGACCAGTTCTATAGACGAGTTCATTGATGTCAAGAAAATAACTAACATAATTATGTGTTTGAATGTCATCATAGTATTCACATTGACAGTTGGGGTTAGTTTACATATTGACCGTTGGGTTAAATTACACATTGACAGTTGGGTTACTTAACACCTTGACAGTTGTGTTACTTCACACATTGACAGTTGGGGATACTTCACACATTGACAGTTGGGTTAAACTTCACACATTGACAGTTGGGTTAAATTACACATTGACAGTTGGGTTAAATTACACATTGAGAGTTAGGGTTACTTTACACATTGACAGTTGGGTTAAATTACACATTGAGAGTTAGGGTTACTCTACACATTGACAGTTGGGTTAAATTACACATTGACAGTTGGGCTTAAATTACACATTGACAGTTGGGCTTACTATACACACTGACAGTTGGGTTACTTTACACATTGACAGTTGGGGTTATTTTAAACATTGACAGTTAGGTTAAATTACACGTTGACATTTTGGGTTACTTTACACATTTATAATTGGGGTTACTTTACACATGGACAGTATGGTTACTTCACACATCGACAGTTGGGGTTACTTTACACATAGACAGTTAGGGTTAATTCACACATTGACAGTTGGGTTAAATTAAACCTGGACAGTTGTTTTACTGCACGTTTTGACAGTTGGGTTACTTTACACATTAGCAGTTGGGAAACTTTACATTTTGAGAATATACAAAATAGCACGACATACACATTTTAAACTACCACTTTATATAGTGACATGTTGTCACCGCGGGGTAATTTGTCAGTTAAAAAAAAGCATAACAATTTTTAAAATTTACAAAATTAAACTTGCCTTTTTTTAAATGTATCTTCTCACACATAGCATTTAGGAAAATGGGAATAACAGTAATAAAAACTTTTTGCTTTGGCTACGGCAATAAAAATAGTTTAAAGGAGAAAGACATCCACAAAACAATGTTAGAGATTTTTCTTTTAAAATTTAACAAAATAAACCCTATATGCATCATTTTGGATAGTTACTTTTGTAACGTAAGGAGAAGTTCTTCTACAAGAACTACAATTTACTGCTACAGTTCAGATGAAAAATTCACCCTATGTTAAGGTGACTGTAAATCGGTTCTTTTCGTTCTGCAAGTTCCACGGTCACTTGTTCCCGTTCTACACCTGGACAAGGGTAAACAAAACAAATTAATAACTAAAAAATACAAATTATGTTATCCTAATTAATTGGCACGTACTCCATTAAGATTTAAATTCATTGCACGCTTTATAAATAAAATCTTTAAAATAAAAAACAAAATCAGAAAATAGATACGCTAAGTGGTTGAAAATAATTTTGGTTTGTGTTTTAAAAACCACATCAAGAAAGTGCTTTTAGCCGCCGATTGCGTTTAACTCTTGCCACTCAGAAATAATTTCCATCCACAGCGAGATGATTTATAAAGGGATGTAAAGTTTTATACTTATAACTAGCGTACACCCGTCAAAAATGACGGAAGTTTTCAGCTGAAATCTAATTATTTTATAAAAAATGCACTTTTTTTAGGGTGCCTACGGCGCCGACCTTTTTCAAAAGCCCAACTAACTTGTCCTTGTTTCATAAATATAAAATATTAAACTTTCTGAAATGTACACAAAGTATTTTATAATAGGGGTTGCAGGGCGCCTACGGCGCCCACTACTTGTTTTGATTTTATAATTGACCATCATCAAGTCCTCTTTTTACATTGATCCCTTTTCCAAAATTAAAATATGAGCGAAAACAATGACTTCATATAATATTTTTTCATAGCGCATATTTAATTTGCACACCTTTTGATGCTTTGGTGCAGTAATTTGGTTTTCCCTGCTTTCTAAAATTAGTAGCGTCAGGACAGACTGACTGACTTGCGTGACAATTGCAAATTATATAGTTTTATTACTCATTGGTGAGAGGCCGGGTCAAAGTTATTAGCCTGTAACACAATAGATAACATTAAAAAATATTTTTTAAATGACTTTAGGCTTCAGTCCCTAGGAATATTAGGGACCATCCATTTATTACGTACGCAAGGAAGGGGGGGGGTAAATTAACGGTATTTTGCGTATGAATGTTTACATACGCACAACAAATTTAATTTGCATAATACTAAGCCTAGTAATGTAAACCGAGTTGGCTGCAAACGGCATTCGAGACCGACTGAGTCAAGATTGATATGCAATAAGTTTTTATAATTTAATTCAAACGAAATTTTTAACTTTTAAATATCTTATCTTATCTTATCTATACAGACGCTCCTTCAATGCAGAAAATAATTGCGTCCACAGACCATGACGGATGATCTGTTGGCAAGCGATGCAGCGTTCACAGGCCACGGCTATGAGGGTTCCACGCATTACCCAGCTGCCTAACAAGTGTTAGGTACCCATTCGGAGCAGGGTGACTCAGGGACGCCCTAGGCCCCGGGAACAAATCCTTGCCTTCACATGGATTCGAACCCGTGACCATCGGTACGCCAGTCGAGCGCTCTGCCACTCGACTACCGTGGAAGTAATTAACATTTGTTTCAGACAAAACGTTTATCAAAATACATAATTCCCGTTGTCTGTATGTATGTATGTAATTTGTAGGTGGCGCTGCGAAATTTGTAATGCTGTTAGGTGGCGCTGTGATTAACATAATAAAATTACTTCACCAAAAATAACAATTGTTCAATATGATAATAAATGAATCAAATAAAAATAAATAAAAGTTCTATATTACATTATTTATTATTCTGTGTATTTTTTCAAAATTAATAGATTTCAGCTGAAATGTATTCATTTTGAAAACTTCCGTCAGTTTTGACGGGTTACACCAGTACATTACTAAAATTTATACGTCGGATTTATATTTCCATTTCTTGAATTTAGCCGTTATAAACACACAACGGGACGGCGATTTCTCTATTTTTTTTATTGTTCTACTAACAGACCCGTCGTGCGTTGCAACGATCTCAAAAAAAGGAATACATATAGATAAAAAAGAAATTACACTAAGGGTCACTGGGCCCATCCGTTTAACATATGAAGTTCGAAAATCTGTTCATTTCAATCAATTTCATAACAAATATATAAATTTATTTATCTATATTTCTCAATATCGTGTAAAATTTGAATGGGGAATACAATATTACAAGTTTAGTAAAAAGCAGATTTAGGGCCCAAGCCCCGAGGAAATGGACATTAGGAGTTCAGTGCCCCATTGTAATTTAATATAAGTTTTTATATACCAAGTTTGGTCAAAATGCAGTTATTTTCTCATTGTCTAACACTTAAACTAATTTTTAAATAGCAAATATAAGTACAAAATACGTTAATGGGCCCCCAGACCCATTCGGTTCAAGATGTAAATTTTGAAAACATGTTCATTTAAATTCAGTTTCATCATTTATATATTTCTCAAGATCATTAAAAACTGAGTGGGAAATAATATATTAGAACATACACAAAAAAAAAGACATTTGGGCCCCCGGCCCATTCGATATAAGATGTAAATTTCAAAATTCTGTTCATTTTAATTCAGTTTCGTCATGGATATATTTATATTTATCAGGATCGTTAAAAATAGAATGGCAAATAATATCTCGAACATATACGAAAAAAAGACATTGGTAGCTCCAGGCCCTGAACAATTGGACATTAGAAGTGCAGTGGCCTTTGTTATTTTAATATGGGCTACAAAATTTTGATATACAAAATTTAGTTAAGATCCATTCATTTACTCAGTAGCTACGCATAAAATAATTTTTATATGAATCATATAAGCAAAAAACAATATTAAGGGCCCCAGGGCCCTTTTAGTGCAAGATTTCAAGTTCAAAACACCTGTTTTATTTCAATCAATTTCATAATGGATATATTTATCTATATTTCTCAAGATCTTTAATAATTGAATGGTGAGTAAAATCTTAACGTTTAGGAAAAAAGACATTTTGGGCCCCCAGCCCCGAAGAAACGGACATTAGGAAATTAGTGCCCTATAGTATTTGAATATTGATTACCAAATTGTTATATACAAAGTTTAGTTAAAATCCATCAATTTACCTAATAGCTAACGCTTAAACTAATTTTCATATAGCTCATATAAGAAACAAATCATATTATGGACCCTCGGCGCCCCATGAGTGATAAATTGTGCAGAAAAAAAGTTGCCAGTAATCATCCCAGGAACGTACTCATAAGTCTCCAAAAGTTGCATGGTGATCGGATGAATAGTTTAGTCAGCTATAAAGGACACACATACACACTTTTATTTTTATATATATACTAGCAGACACGTCGTGCGTTGCAACGATCTCAGTAAAAAGGAATACATATATAGATAAAAAAAGGAATTACATCAAGGTTCACCGGGCCTATCAGTTTAACATATGAAGTTAAAAATCTGTTCATTTCAATCAATTTCATAACAAATATATAAATATATTTATCTATATTTATCAATATCGTGTAAAATTGAATGGGGAATACAATATTAAAAGTTAGTAAAAAACACATTTAGTCCCGAGGAAATGGAAATTAGCAGTTCAGTGCCCTATCGTAATCTGGGGCATTGTGCTGGTCACACATTTCCCCTGCTCGCTAGTGGTGGCTAAAAACTTGTGAAAACTACATCACTTGACCCTTAGTCCGTCATGGACTGAAAGGGGGTCATATAGCTAATATAATGAAAAAATACATTAAGGGGCCCCCGGGTCCATTCGGTTCAAGATGTACATTTTGAAAACTGTTCATTTAAATTCAGTTTCCTCATGGATATATTTCTCAAGATCGTTAAAACTGTGTGGGAAATAATTTCTTAGAGTATACAAAAACAAAAAGGCATTTGGGGCCCCCGGCCCTGAACAATTGGACATTAGAAGTGCAGTGCCATTTGTTATTTTAATATGGGCTACCAAGTTTTTATATACAAAGTTTGGTTAAGATCTAATCATTTACTCAGTAGCTAACGCATAAACTAATTTTATATAGCTCATATAAGCAAAAAACGACATTAAGGGCCCCAGGGCCCAATTAGTGCAAGATATCAAGTTCAAAACACCTATTTATTTCAATCAATTTTATAGTGGATATATTTATCTATATTTCTCAAGATCTTTAATAATTGAATTGGGAATAAAATCTTAAACGTTTATGAAAAAAAACATTTTGGGCCCCCAGCCTCGAATAAATGGACATTAGGAAATTAGTGCCTATAGTATTTTAATATAGGCTATCAAGTTGTTATGTACCAAGTTTGGTCAAGATCCATTCATTTTCCAAGCAGCTAAGCCTTAAACTAATTTTTATATAGCTCAATAGAAAAAATCATTATGGGCCCCCGGCCCCAGAGTGTTAAATTAAAAAAAGTAGCCTATTTCCATCCCGGGAGCGTACTCAAAAGTCTCCAAAAGTTTTCATGGCGATCGGATGAATGGTTTAGTCAGCTATAACAGACATGCATACATACTTTGATTTGCATATATATAGAAGATATAGATTTTATCAGTTTTGTTATGTAGTATTTGAATGTTTTATTGTATTTCTTCAATAATTTCAACATGAAAAAACAACAATATTACAAAAAAACTACAAAAGGGCCCCCCATAAGTGACGTCACGCGATTTTGGCTGATTTTTACCCCTCCCCTTCGCCACACTTCGAGACAAAAAATTAGACCCCCCCTCCAGTATTACGTCACAAAGGGGCCGCCCATATAAGACGTCACGCACCTAGTGGGAAGTATATATATTTGAGACGATGTGTGACGTTGGGGTTGTGTTTGAGAAATGTGACTTCACATCGAAACTCGCAACTTTAAATAAAAGTTCCACTTAAATATTTGATTTGTTACATGGCGTTTTACATGACTTCATGCGTGTGTACGATATTTGAGGCCTACACTAAATAAATACTTGAATGATACAAATAGTGATTTTGAACATGCTCTTTTTCAAATAGAAAATACAGCTTTTAGTGCCGCCAGCTTTGTGACATCATGTTGGAGGGGGTGGTCTAAGTTTTTGTGACGAGGGGGGGAAGGGGGAGTGAAAAATCTGCCAAAATCGCGTGACGTCATTTATGGACGGAATGGGCTGTCCAGAAATAACACGATAGGGCCGTCCATAAATGACGTTACGCACTTAGAGGGGAGGGGGTCAACCATTGTGACGAAGTGGTGGGGTAGTTTAAATAAGAAATGTGACTTCACATCAAAGGCGTAACTATAAAATAAAAGTTTCACTTAAATATTAGATTTTTTACTATTTATTTAATGACGTTTTGCATGGGCTCCACGCGTGTTACGATATTAGAGTGCACCCTTACACTAAATACATACTTAAACTTGAATTACACAAAAGTGATATGAAACATGCTAATTTTCAAATTAAATTTTTTTTCTTGAAGGGGCATTTTGGTGACGTCATAATAGGAAAAAAAGGCGGGGGGTCTAACTTTTTGTGACGACGCGTGACGAATCGAAAATAGCATGTTGCTAATCACTTTCTTGTCATTTAAATTTAAGTATGTATTTGCTATAATGTTGCTCTCTCATATCGTAACACGTGTGAATCCATTGAAAAGTACGTCATTAAATAAATTGCAAGCAATCAAATGTTTTAGTGCGCACTTTGATAAGACGTCATATTTCTTAAACACCCCCATCCCCCTCTTCACAAATGCGTGACCCCCTCCCCCACCCCCTTTTAAGCGTGTGACGTCATTTATGGACGGCTTCAAAGAGTAAAACCAATATCTTTTGACTCTGGCTTAAATATTTATTTTTGCAAAAAAAGGGGGAGGGGAGGGGGGAGCGAATTTGTACGTACGCATAATTTCCGAAAATGTACGGGATACAACAGGGGGGAGGGGGTAAAAAAAACACGAATTTTGTGCGTACGTAATACATGGATTGCCCCTTAGGATACATGATAATTGTTATCTAAATTTAAATTTATAGTAGCACGAAATAAAACTATTGCCACCTAAGCTAATAAAGAACTTAAAGATTATATTCCCTAAATCTGCTACAAAAATGTACAGATAAATACAGCAATAGATCGATAGATAGATAGATAGATAGATAGATAAATAGATAGACAGATAGATAGACAGATAGACAGATAGACAGACAGACAGACAGACAGACAGACAGACAGACAGACAGACAGACAGACAGACAGACAGACAGACAGACAGACAGGCAGGCAGGCAGGCAGACAGACAGACAGACAGGCAGACAGGCAGACAGAGACAGGCAGGCAGGCAGGCAGCAGGCAGGCAGGCAGGCAGGCAGGCAGCAGGCAGGCAGGCAGGCAGGCAGGCAGGCAGGCAGGCAGACAGACAGGCAGACAGGCAGACAGACAGACCAGACAGACAGACAGACAGACAGACAGACAGACAGACCAGACAGACCAGACAGACCAGACAGACCAGACAGACCAGACAGACCAGACAGACAGACAGACAGACAGACAGACAGACCAGACAGACAGACAGACAGACAGACCAGACAGACAGACCAGACAGACCAGCAGACCAGCAGACCAGACAGACAGACAGACAGACAGACAGACAGACAGACAGGCAGGCAGGCAGACAGGCAGGCAGGCAGGCAGGCAGACAGGCAGGCAGACAGGCAGACAGACAGACAGACCAGACAGACAGACAGACAGACCAGACAGACAGACAGACAGACAGACAGACAGACAGACAGACCAGACAGACAGACCAGACAGACAGACAGACAGACAGACAGACAGACAGACCAGACAGACCAGACAGACCAGACCAGACAGACAGACAGACAGACAGACAGACAGACAGACAGACAGACAGACAGGCAGGCAGGCAGGCAGGCAGGCAGGCAGGCAGGCAGGCAGGCAGGCAGACAGACAGACAGACAGACAGACAGACAGATAGACAGATAGATAGATAGATAGATAGATAATTCACCATTACCAAAAGGGCCTGCATAGTCGTATGTTGCTCTTGGATCCTTGCAATGACGTCGACGTGGTTCACCAAGACCTAGAATAAAATGTATTACCAGTAAACAAAAATTGCCTTAAGAACAATCAACTGCTCTAATGCATTATTTGAATTAATGATTTACGACGATGATGAATAGGCTTGAGTAAAAATAGGTAGTAACAATAGACGTTTAAAGAAATAATAAAAATATTTCTGCTCAATATCTACAAATAGGTAAATATTGGGGATGTTAACAGTAATAGATGGTTTGTTTTCTCAAATTACATTTAATTTGCAGGGAGATTGTAAATGAATTTACTCAACAATTTTTCGAACAATTAATTAAAATTTATAAACAAATATTTTATAATATCTGATTATCAATTATGAAGATACATTTAGAAATTGTCATGAGAAATTACATTTTCTTTAATTAATATTGTAATAGCGTTAATGGTGAGCCATGTGAAAAATACTTTAATTCTTTCAACCAAAATTGACAAATCTTGAAAAGCACATCCAATATATATATATATATATATATATATATATATATATATATATATATATATATATATATATATATAAATATATATATATATATATATATATATATATTATAGGTATGTATGTCCTTTATGGAATACTACTACACTCTTCACCAGGGGTCGGGAAACTTTTGTCTGAGAGAGCCATAAACACCACATATTTTGAAAAGTAATTCTGTGAGAGCCATAAACACCACATATTTTGAAAAGTAATTCTGTGAGAGCCATAAACACCACATATTTTGAAAAGTAATTCTGTGAGAGCCATAAACACCACATATTTTGAAAAGTAATTCTGTGAGAGCCATAAACACCACATATTTTGAAAAGTAATTCTGTGAGAGCCATAAACACCACATATTTTGAAAAGTAATTCTGTGAGAGCCATAAACACCACATATTTTGAAAAGTAATTCTGTGAGAGCCATAAACACCACATATTTTGAAAAGTAATTCTGTGAGAGCCATAAACACCACATATTTTGAAAAGTAATTCTGTGAGAGCCATAAACACCACATATTTTGAAAAGTAATTCTGTGAGAGCCATAAACACCACATAATTTGAAAAGTAATTCTGTGAGAGCCATAAACACCACATATTTTGAAAAGTAATTCTGTGAGAGCCATAAACACCACATATTTTGAAAAGTAATTCTGTGAGAGCCATAAACACCACATATTTTGAAAAGTAATTCTTTGAGAGCCATAAACACCACATATTTTGAAAAGTAATTCTTTGAGAGCCATAAACACCACATATTTTGAAAAGTAATTCTATGAGAGCCATAAACACCACATATTTTGAAAAGTAATTCTATGAGAGCCATAAACACCACATATTTTGAAAAGTAATTCTTTGAGAGCCATAAACACCACATATTTTAAAAAGTAATTCTTTGAGAGCCATACATTTCGTTTAAACTAAAACTTTAAGCAGACGTATACAATTTGTGTAATTTCAACACTAAAAGTGCAATAATTATATCTCTGAATTCTTTTTAATAGCATTTTTATGCTGCTTTTTATATGCAGTTAATATCTAAATTAAAGGCGTCTGAATAAACGTGCTTTTTATTATCGAACATTTGTCTGATAGCCAGATGCAACCATCAATAGAACCACATCCGCCTCGCGAGCCATGGTTTCCCGACCCCTACTCTACACTATTCATCCGATCGCCATGAAATTTCGGGAGATTGTAGAATACGTTCCCGGGATGGTAACTGGCAAACGTTCTTTTTTAGAATTGACACTAATCGGAGCCGCGGGCAGAGGCGTACCAACGACTTGGCATTGGGGAAGTTGCCTAGGGCGCTGAGGGCTAATCCTTCAATAATCAATTTATGCTGTATAATTTAGTATTTTACCTATTCAAGGGCGCCAAAAAAGAATTAGCCAAAGGCGCGGAAAATCCAGTTACGCTACTGGCCGGGGGCCAAAAGTATTGCTTTTTGCTTATATTACCACAATATGTTAATTGATTTTCTAGACCTGTAAAACCAACCTTGATGGTAGACATATAATGTCAAAGGATTTAATACACCAGTAAGACCAATCGTTGGGGGTAGGCAAAATATGTCAATTGTTTAAAAAAAAATTAAATCGATTAATTTACTAGACCAGTAAGACCAAGCTTTATGGTAGGCATAATATGTGAATTGACATATACACATTAGTTTAAGCGTTAGCTCCAGTGTAAATGGATGCATCTTGACCAACCGTGGTATATAAAAGCTTGAAAGGCATATTAAAATACTTTAGAGCATCTAACTCCTAATGTCAATTACTTCATTTCCGGAGCCCCAAATCTTGTTCCGTGAACGTTTGAGATATTTGTCCACATATAGTTTTACACGATCTTTCAAAATATTGATAAAAAAATATATTCTGACATTGATTGCATCGAACAGTTGTTTAGAACTTTTTATCTCGCACCAAATGGGCCCGGGGGCCCTAAATGTCATTTTTTTCTTATGTAAGCTACTAAATATTATTTCACTTATTCGATCGCCATGATACTTTGTGAAGTTGTTTAGTATACTTTAGTGAAGCTTTAGAATTTAGTGATTCAGATGAGAACAGAGCACTGCCCAACCAACTCGTACTTTAACAGGCTAGATCACAACAGGGGCCCGAACTGCCGTCATTGCAGCCTGGCCTCTGAGACGGTCGTACACCTGCTGACGTCATGTCCCGCGCTACACATAGCCGGAGAGGTTAGGGAGGCAAATGAGTCCCACGTTAAGACAGTACTGTATGGCACTGCTCAGCAGATGGAGCAGATTGCCCAGGTACTAGCCAAGGCCTTAAGAGATTGGTCTCAGGCCTACAGAATATGTGTTTAGTTTAGTGAAGCTTTCCGCCATATTTATGTAACAACGTTAGTTCCCTCTTATTTTGAATTTCCTTTCTTCTTTTAAATCGTTACAACACGCGATGGGTTAGCTAGTTGGCAAAAAATACATACATTCCATTATATATTAATGAAAGAACAGACACGGCAATGATATATAAAATATATCATAAGAAAGAAGGCGCCGCAGTTAACACAAAAAAGACCGGGGAAAATCCCAAAATGCTAACTTGTAACATTGATAAATTAAGGATGAACAAAAAAAAATTGTGTTGTACAACTTACCGTGAGTTGCTTCGAGCACCGGTTCACACGTTTTAACCTTTGGTTTTTCTTCCACACGACTGACTACAAAGGCTCGGATTAAATAGACGTCAAGAGCAACCGTTATGATCCCCAACACCAGGGTGGCGATACCTGTTGCCGAGTACTCAGAACCACAGCTCGTTGATTCAGATGGACGAGAATTGGAGTCTTGAGGTTTAGCTGAAAATTGTGGTTTTAAGATGTTTGGATCTTTTGAAATTTATTATAAAAAATATATCGACGTTTCGCCTGTATTAATTAACAAGGTTAACGGTCGTTTTAAAGTAGGTAAATTCGTAATACTAGGCATCCATTACTTTCTCAATAATTTCTAAAACAATGATTATTTTGCAAACCTATTATGTAGTCTTAAGGTGTAAGGACCTATAGATGATTGAATGAATGCAAAAGACTTAATTATTACTGGGGTCATAACAGACATACATGAGAAATCTGTTGATAAAATAAAAAGCCTTGAACGTGTATACAAATAACAAAAGATCGCCTCCCAATCGCCATGGCTTTTTTAAACGACGCCTCAGACATCTAGTAGCTAGCCTTATAGAGCAATTAACGTGTGTGCTTAATTATTCCTAATTGAACTCTTGTAACACAGGGACATGGTCATTTATCCAGTGAGGGTTTCGCAAGAAGATGTTTTAAAATAAAATTAAACCCTGGCCATTCTTCCCCCCATCATTTCAATAAAAACATCATCTCTATGATAAATGTAAGGAATTTCATAAGGAGGTGGACCAAATTCTTTACCTAAACACAATATTTAGGGTAACACAAATTCAAGCTCCATCTCTTGGGTCATCTCCATTCTGGATTTCTCTCGTGTCCCCAATTCTCAATGCCCATTGTTTTTTTTTGTGTTTTTTTTTGATAAACTATAATGAGATGCTAACTGCGTGTCACTGAAAAGTGGGAATTTTAAGCAAAGTTAAAGTTCGAAAAATTATTCCATAATTTTGATCTTACCTTTGATATTGACATTAATCAGAAACATAAGATGATTGTAAGACGCGCCACTGTGTGTATCCAATTGACAAGCAAACATGCGACTGTCATCAACGTGAACATTCTCCACGGTCAAGTGCATCTCTAAATCTTGGTTTTCTCGTACTATAGAGATGTTTGTGTAGCGTGGATCATTCTCTGTTATTAACAATACGTCATCTATGGAGCTCTGATGAAAAACCAAAATCTGTTATAGCAAATTATTTCATTTACATTCATTGTACAATGAAAGTGATAAGAGCAAAAAAAATTGTGACCCAATGTGCCTACCATTACAAGTTGCCAGGAATCATTCTATTTTTTATGGATCCTATTCATTTCAAGGATTTAAAAGACGTGATAATTCTTTATCTTTTTGTTAACGTTAGCCATTGAGATAATAACCCTAGTTGTATCCGTTTACGAAGTTGTATCTCATTGCCTGTTGTATCTCATTCCCTGTTGTATCTCATTCCCTGTTGTATCTCATTCCCTGTTGTATCTCATTCCCTGTTGTATCTCATTCCCTGTTGTATCTCATTCCTTGTTGTATCTCATTCCCTGTTGTATCTCATTCCCTGTTGTATCTCATTCCCTGTTGTATCTCATTCCCTGTTGTATCTCATTCCTTGTTGTATCTCATTCCCTGTTGTATCTCATTCCCTGTTGTATCTCATTCCCTGTTGTATCTCATTCCCTGTTGTATCTCATTCCTTGTTGTATCTCATTCCCTGTTGTATCTCATTCCCTGTTGTATCTCATTCCCTGTTGTATCTCATTCCCTGTTGTATCTCATTCCTTGTTGTATCTCATTCCCTGTTGTATCTCATTCCCTGTTGTATCTCATTCCCTGTTGTATCTCATTCCTTGTTGTATCTCATTCCCTGTTGTATCTCATTCCCTGTTGTATCTCATTCCCTGTTGTATCTCATTCCCTGTTGTATCTCATTCCTTGTTGTATCTCATTCCCTGTTGTATCTCATTCCTTGTTGTATCTCATTCCTTGTTGTATCTCATTCCCTGTTGTATCTCATTCCCTGTTGTATCTCATTCCCTGTTGTATCTCATTCCCTGTTGTATCTCATTCCTTGTTGTATCTCATTCCTTGTTGTATCTCATTCCCTGTTGTATCTCATTCCCTGTTGTATCTCATTCCCTGTTGTATCTCATTCCCTGTTGTATCTCATTCCTTGTTGTATCTCATTCCCTGTTGTATCTCATTCCCTGTTGTATCTCATTCCCTGTTGTATCTCATTCCTTGTTGTATCTCATTCCCTGTTGTATCTCATTCCTTGTTGTATCTCATTCCCTGTTGTATCTCATTCCCTGTTGTATCTCATTCCCTGTTGTATCTCATTCCCTGTTGTATCTCATTCCCTGTTGTATCTCATTCCCTGTTGTATCTCATTCCTTGTTGTATCTCATTCCTTGTTGTATCTCATTCCCTGTTGTATCTCATTCCTTGTTGTATCTCATTCCTTGTTGTATCTCATTCCTTGTTGTATCTCATTCCCTGTTGTATCTCATTCCCTGTTGTATCTCATTCCCTGTTGTATGTCATTTATAAATATGGATCTTGTCCCACTTTTATGGGGTACACTCTTAATTAAAAAAAAAGAAATGGGGAATAATTTAGGCAAAATTCATCGGTGCAAGATGAAATTTATTTTAAGTATACTATATCTTCCTATTATTGCATGGACATATATTTAGATAGGATTCCATTGATACTGATATTTATCAAAATATAAATAAATCTGAAGAAGACTCTGTTCATACATCTACATAAGATAATATGCAAACATATATTTAAGATATTTACGATATTCTCTGTTTCCTTGGCCAACAATCAGCAAATTTAGTCTTTGTGTAATAACATTGTTTAATTCACTTACCTAAATCAAACATATTCATTCAGCTTGTGGCATCTAACCAGCTTTATTCAACATATTCATTCAACTTATGACATCTACACAGCTAAATTCAAAATTTTCATTCAGCTTATGACATCTACCCAGCTAAATTCAACATTTTCATTCAGCTTATGGCATCTACCCATGGAACTAAATTCGGCTCTCTTTGAGGTCAAATATAAAATTAAAAATTTTTGACGAATGGAAACTGTATTTGAGAAAAGTCTTGTAAATAAAACCGAACTAAGTCAAATTCAAGGTAAAGAATATAAAATTTCTCACAATTTTTATTATAAAATGATATTTAGTAATATACTCACAGCGTTTAAATTATAGAGGACTGCGACATTCTGAAAGACCGATCTGTTGTGTATTTTCTGTACAGGTATCCGAAGAAGAGACAGCTTTTCGACAGTTCCATTATAATATCCCTCAAAACTCTTCAAGCTACAACTAGCATACAAGCTATCGCCAGCATTGATTGAAACATTTTCTACAAATATGATGGTTTCTTTAGTGATGCCTGTCAGGGAAATATTATAGTTTAATGGGGTTTTCCTGCTTTGGGAATGTTAATGTTAGGGGTCGTCCATAAAGTACGTCACGCTATTTTTGACCATTTTAAACTCCCTTCCTCCCTCCTGTCACAGACTGTCACACGTCTCGGACCCCCTCCCCACTAAAGTAAGTCACACTTTCGAACAAAAATTGTGTTTTTTATTAACAAAATAATCATAATTTAATATAAAACTGCGTGACGTCACACATGGCTGGACACCCCCCTCCCCCCTGTCACAAAGTGTCACACTTTCTTACACCCCCTCCCCCCTCTGGAGCGTGACGTACTTTATGGGCGGCCCCTTAGACTGTTGTACAGTGCGCACTATTTTGACCCTTTCTTGTGACGTAGTGTGGGGAGATATGACGTCGATGAAAAAGATATGCTAGAGGCTAAACTCAACAAGTCAAAACACGATCAGAAGAATCTAACTTTTAATTGAACAAAACAATCCTTGCTCTCCGCTACAAAACCGCCCCTCTAGCATATCCTTTTCATCGACGTCATATCTCCCAACACCACGTCACACCAAGAAAGTGTCAAAATAGTGCGCAGTACGCGACAGTCTAACATTAATCTTCCCAAAACGGAAAAACTCATTAAACTAATATTTCACTGACGATGCCTTGAAAAGAACATACTTAAGTATTTATTTATCAATTTGCATACAAACTTAGTATTTGAATTTTTTAAAAAATAAACTCTATGTCTAGCAACAACTTTAATGATTTTACTTTTGGATCATGAGAAAATTGTGTTTTGATGTGCTGTTGGTTAAAACTATGTTATTTAAACAGGGTATGTATAGGCCTCACAGGACGTCACAGAACAATGAACGTTTCGGTAAAAAGCTTTACTCAACGAACAAATATACAAAAACTAATCCAACTTATAAAATAAAATGACAACTTAGATGCGGTGTTATCCAAAACCAGAAAGAGTGGAGCTTTGGATGACACACCAGCTAAGTTTTATTTTAATTTTATTAGTTTTATTTGTTCTCTGACGTCCTGTAAGGCCTGTTAAGAAACACAATTTACTTACAGCTTGATTGCAGTCTCACCCACATTTTGGTTATAACTGCTTTAGGTCAACATTATCTATAGCAGCTGGTGACTTTGAGAGAGTCAAGCCAGTTAGATTGTCATAACAGCTGTGTGTTTACAATGTCATTAAAGAAGTGTGTCCCTAAATTCGTTTAATATCATAATGAGTAATATGCTGTTTAATTAGTAAAAAAGAGGTACATTTGTAAAAGTTTTAAAATGTTTATTAAGCTGCATATAAATACGTACCTTGCATGAAGGCAGATTTTGCTATGATCAGGTTTACGATAACCACTATGATAGCGCCTGCCATTATAAGAGCCTTCAATGGCATTCATTACACTTCGCAAATTGTCCCATCGAGTAGTGCGATGAACTGCAACTATAGCTCCATCATTTCCAACACACCAACGTCATAACTCAGTTTGTGTATCAACACAGTTGATTTGTTTTGACTTGATTGTGCTAATGATCGTTGTTAGAAACACTGCGGTGGTGGGTCTCAGTTATCATATATATATTTACGCTCAATTATGTAGCGGAACGCTGAGGGACATCACTCTGCTTTTTAAAAAAAAATTGGATAATCATTTTGGTTTCCAGATTAACATTAAACACCCTCCACAATATTTATTAATTAAAAAATTGAACAATTTAATGCGGCCGTTCGATAAGAGTTATTTTTGGTGCAGTAATTTGGTGCGCTGCTATCTAACATTTCTCGCCGTAAAAAGATATTATATTGCGTCATTGTTTTAGCTCATATTTTAATTTTGGAAAAGGGAACGCTGTAAAAAGAGGATTTGAGAATTGTTAATCATAAAATACTTTGTGTACATTTCAGGAAATTTAATATTTCGTATTTATCAAACAAGGATAAGTTACTTGGGCTTTTGACAACAAAAGAAGTGGGCGCCGTAGGCGCCCTACAGACCCATATTATAAAATACTTTGTGTACCTTTGAGGAAGTTTAATATTACGTATTTATTATACAAGGACAAGTTAGCTGGGCTTTTGAAAAAGGTGGGCGCCGTAGGCGCCTTTAAAAAGGCGGGCGCCACGGCGCCGCAGCACAACCTAGTCATCATATATATATTTACGCTCAATTATGTAGCGGAACGCTGAGGGACATCACTCTGCTTTTTTAAAACAAAAATTGGATAATCATTTTGGTTTCCAGATTAACATTAAACACCCTCCACACTATTATTAATAATTGAACAATTTAATGCGGCCGTTCGATAAGAGTTATTTTTGGTGCAGTAATTTGGTGCGCTGCTATCTAACATTTCTCGCCGTAAAAAGATATTATATTGCGTCATTGTTTTAGCTCATATTTTAATTTTGGGAAAAGGGAACGATGTAAAAAGAGGATTTGAGAATTGTTAATCATAAAATACTTTGTGTACATTTCAGGAAGTTTAATATTTCGTATTTATCAAACAAGGATAAGTTACTTGGGCTTTTGACAATAAAAGAAGTGGGCGCCGTAGGCGCCCTACAGACCCTATTATAAAATAGTTTGTGTAGCTTTCAGGAAGTTTAATATTACGTATTTATCATACAAGGACAAGTTAGCTTGGGCTTTTGAAAAAGGTGGGCGCCGTAGGCGCCTTTAAAAAAGCGGGCGCCACGGCGCCGCAGCACAACCTAGTTATATATATATTTACGCTCAATTATGTAGCGGAACGCTAAGGGACATCACTCTGCTTTTTTAAAAAAATTGTGTTGTAAGCAGTGCTGATTGACTCAAATAGTTATTTTTTGGTGCAGGAATTTGGTGCGCTGCTTTCTAAAATTAGTTTTAAAATCGTGTGGTGATTAGCACTGTAAAAATATAACCTCTATTTTAAATTACTTTGTGTACATTTAAGGTAGTTTAATATTACGTATCTATCATACAAGGACAAGTTTGTTGGGCTTTTGAAAAAGTGGGTGCCGTAGGCGCCCTAAATAAAAGTGGGCGCCGCAGCACAATCTATATTATATACATACTTATACTTTGTGTACATTTCAGGAATATTTCGTATTTATCATACAAGGATAAGTTACTGGGGCTTTTGACATAAAAAAAAATTAATTAAATTTGTTTTAAATATAAAATACTACTTTGTGTACATTTAAGAAATTCTAATATAACGTATTTATCATAAAAGGACAAGTTAGGGGGCTTTTGAAAAAGGTGGGCGCCGTAGGCGCCCTTAAAAGAGGGGGCGCCGCAGGCGCCACGGCGCCGCAGCACAAACTAGTCATATATATATTTACGCTCAATTATGTAGCGTACGCTGAGGGACATCACTCTGCTTTTTTTTAATTTTGCGTTGTAAGCAGTGCTGATTGACTCAAATAGTTATTTTTTGGTGCAGTAATTTGGATGCGCTGCTTTCTAAAATTAGTTAAAAAATCGTGTGGTGATTAGCACTGTAAAAATTATATATAGATAAATACTTTATTTAATTTTAAGGAATATTTCGTATTTATCATACAAGGATAAGTTACTTGGGCTTTTGACATAAAAAAAAATATTTAAAAAATATTATAAAATACTTAATTTAAATTTTAGAAATTTTAATATTACGTATTTATCATACAAGGACAAGTTAGTTTGGCTTTTGAAAAAGGTGGGCGCCGTAGGCGCCCTTAAAAAAGGGGGGCGCCGCAGGCGCCACGGCGCCGCAGCATAAACTAGTTGTAATATAATTGTGATACTAATAGAAACGTTTTGTCAGGGAGAGTCATAAACACCCCATATTTTGAAAAGTAATTCTGTGACAGCCATACATCATGTTTATTACTAAAAATTCAAGTAAATATGTGAATTTTGTGTAGTTTCACCTCTAAAAGTACAATAATTATATCTCGGAATTCTTTTTGATAACATTGTTAAGCTGTTTTTATATGCAATTAATATGTAGATCAAAGGAGTCTGAAAAATGATTTGTTTTTTTATAAATGTTTGCGACCCATCAATAGAGCCACATCTGCCTCGCTAGCCATGGTTTCCTGACCCTTGCACTAGAAGGGCCAAATGTCGACTAAAAAATATTCCCTTTAATGCAAATTCACTCTATTTTGTAAAAACTTTATTGAAAATGACTTATTTCAATTTTATAGGGGTCGTGGGTCACGTGGCTTTTATAAAAAGGGGTCGCCACACAAAAAAGGGTGGGAACCACTACCATGCTACAACATTCATCCAAACACCGTAAAACTTTACAAGTTTTTGAGTAAGTTTTATGATGCTAACTAGAGAAAGTTTTAAAAAAAATAACTGTTTTGAAAAAGGGGGGGGGGTCGGGGGCCCAAAATGTCGTTTTTTCTAATATGACCAATTCAACAAATTCGATAAGCGTTAGCTACTGGGTAAATGGAGAAATCTTATCTTGACCAAACAAAGGAATATGGTGGTCGAGTGGCATGCGCGCTCGACTGGCGTACCGATGGTCATGGGTTCCAATCCATGTGAAGGCAAGGGTTTCTTCCGGGGCTAAGGGGGTGCCTGAGTCCATCTAGCTCCGAAACGGTAACTAACACTAGGTAGGGAAATAAAGGCGTGAACTCCATAGCAATGGCCTGTGAACGCTGCATCACTTGCCCAACAGACTGGCATGGTCTGTGGGCGCCTTCCATCTTCTGTATATAAGTACTGTCTGTATCGATAAGACAATATAAACATTTAATGACGTACATTAAAACCTTTCAGCTTATTCAACAACTAATGTCCCCTTCCTCGATGCCGATGGTCCCAAAACATTTTTTCGTAAACGTTTAAGAATTTATTCTCAAATCGATTTTTATAGTACTTTGACAAATAATAATAAATATATATCATATGATACAGATTGATAAGTACAGTTGTTTTGAAATTTAACTCTTGCACTATTTGGGGCCAGAGGCCCTAAATTTCGTTTTTGTTTTTATATAAGCAATATCAATATAAATTTTTTATTATTCATCCGATTGTTATGAAACTTTTGTAAGATGTGAAATACACCCCCGCATAAGTTTTTAGCATAAACGTTCTAAAATTAAAATATATAGTAGGATGGGGACCCCACGTGTCATTTTTACCCTTATACCAGCTATAGGAAAAGTATTTTAAGCATTTGCTTCTGGGTTAATGAATGGATCTGGACAAAATTCGGTACATAAATGATTGATGGACTATAATAAAATGCTATAGGGTATTGATCTCTTAATGTTCATTTCTTTGTGGACGAAAGCCAAACTTCTTTTTTTCCTAATTCTCAAGAATTAATTCCCTTTTGATATAACAAGATCTTTTCAAATATAGACAACTCTATAAGACCTGTGGCGCAGCATACACCGCAGACTTGTTCATAGATAGTTCAAAGACAGGGGGGAAAGAATGGAAACAACCCGATTGAACCTTGGAAGACCACCAACGCAATTTTGGTCTCGAGACATGCGCACTGCGGTTGAGTCACCCCCCTGCACAATCCTCTTCTGCCAACGATAAACAGTGATTGCTCGACCCTAGCGAGGGTCATTTGTCATGGTTATTTGCTCGCGTCTCGTGCGTGTCCTATCTATCATAGCCTGGATTAAAATCTTCAGGGGTTTGACTACTCAAACAGATTGAACCCGGGAGCCCTTAATGCGATTTATAATGATAAGATTTATAAATATTATTTTATACAATAGCTACGGGAAACATTAATCCAATGGACATAAAACCTTTGGAAGTTGTTGACAACACACCCATGATGAGTTTATGGCATTAAAAAAAATCGCTACTCGTAGGGGCCGGGGTCCAAAAATTTCGGTTTTCTCAAAATGATCTTTAAAAATTAGGGCTGGTACCAATTTAAAAGAAAGTTGTTTAATTAATCGGAAAAATAATCGATTAATAGATTAATTTTGATTAATTATATTTTTATAACACAAATTTAGATCCAGTTAAGTCGCGATTCTTTTTTTCTTCTCTCCCCCCCCCACAAAATCGGTTAAGTCGCGGTAAATCCATAGATTTTAAATTTTGTGACGAAACACGGCAACTTAGAACTGCTATGCGAGAAATATGGAAGAAAACCTTTTTTTCGGGTTCACGTCTAAATAAATATTGATAATACGAGGGAAAAGTATGTAAGTAACAAAAAATAAAAATAATTAATAAATTGGAGAAAAAATATTAATTTTTTTTTCTAATTGTAATCGATCAAATTAATTTTACTCGCAGGGCCGGGCTCAGCCTTTGAACAACTCCGTGCAATAAAGTTAAAAAAACGCGTCCATTTATAATTACAATGCAAGTATTATATTTATTAAAAAAGGTATGTGGCTTTTTAAAAGTTTTTAGCGAACGTCCCAAAAACATCACTGCAACTAAGTAATTTGCAAAAATACTTGTGTAAATAAATTTTTACTTAAAATACTTCTTTAAAAATATTAACATAATATAATTCAGACAATTTTTAAACAAGCTTCAGGCTAAGACAATTCAAATTAATTTAGAAACATCTAAGCTGTTACTGAGTTCCTATTCAATTGTTAATATGGCGAGGTTAGAGACTCTTGTTTGAGATGTTGTTCTCAAATAGTTCTTGATTATTTTTAGTTATGAAAAACTACATTCCCTGGATGTAACACATATCGGAAGTATCAGTAAAATTCGTAGAGTAATTCTTAAGTTTGGAGCACAATAATTAGATTTTTGTTATGAATTTCAAAACTTCCAAAGGTACTAAATTTACCAATACGGAACACACCACTGATATTTTATTACAAAGTTCCAGGCTGTTTGTATCCGAAGATTCTCCGTCTTTTAAAAGGATTTCCAAATCTTTGAAATTTCCACAATCATAGAAGAACTAACATCATTTCGTTCCTATATATGATATGGAAAAATAGAAGTAACTTTTGTGAGGATACAGAAAATCTTTGTTTAAAATACTTGATTGCAGTGTCAACAAGGATGTAAAAGAATTCTAATATTTTTTTTTGTACAATAATTGTTGTATTTTTTCTGTGCATCAATTAAAGGCTATTCTTGATTTTCTTCAAATTGTCTTTTTCTGCGATTAACTCGATTTCTAGGTATTGAGTCACATTTTTATATGCTTCTTTTTCGGAGACCATGGCACTAGCCTAAAAAAAGGATGGCATTAACGTGATTTTATTATAAAAAAATCTTTATATTAACTTCACCGTCTTGTCGTCGTTGTCCCGCCAACACGTTTCGCTGAAAAACAATAGTAAAACATGACCCACTCCCCATGATCCTATGGAGCTGACACTTTGCACATAAACTGTTATCACCCAAAATGCATTGTTTTAAAATTTCAGATCGATGGAATGAACCGTAATTAAAATAATGAATTTTTATGTATCTCTATATAGCATGAAAATGTTTGTTCTAGACTGTCGCGCGGGTGCGTATTATATTGAACAAGTTTTTACATTTCCCCGATCTGTAAATGTTTATGCCAGTCTGTCGCGCGGTACATATTAGATTGAACATAATGAATATTTTAGTTATGTCTCATATATAAGGAAATTAGCAACTTTGTATTTACAGGTTGTTTAATTAAAATAAAAGAGTTGGATCTTTCCAAAAGTTTATTCCCGACGCAATATCACAATTTTCCCCCTGCAAGAGTTTACTAATGGGATGAATATGATTTGATACCACACAACGTTACACTACAGAACAAAGAGATGTCAATTGCAGTGTCTGCGTAAGTTTATTTCAGATGCACCATCTCTTACTAAAATAACTACATCTTTGTTCTCGTAAATGCTAAGCAATGCATCATATATTTGAACGATTCGATACCTCAACGGCTCCAGAGTGTCTATTAGACTTTCCCATCTGGTGGGGGTGTGAGCGATGGACAAAAAATAATATTTGTATCATTATAATAACCTAATTAGTAATATGAAACTCGTGCCATGAGAAAATATAGAATGAGATAAATAGCTCTCAGTGTGTACTTGACAGGAGATGTCTTATATTTCAATCAGGGGCGGAATAAGACTGCATGGGGCCCCTGGCTGCAATTCAAACAGGGGCCCTTATCAGCTAGCGTCCCTTTAAATAAAATGATTGCTAGCAGCTTATATAAGACTGTAACTTGTAATTAAATAGTCCATTGGTTCCTTTCTCATAATATGTTTGTACTCCGGGATCGGATTCATAAAAAGACCGAACACAAAGAAATAACTGTTTGCCGGGAAACTAAAATTGAATGTAAAAAGATAATTGAAAAAAAATGGACTATGAAAAAAAAATTATTAAAAAAATGCCCCCGTTGAGAATTGAACCAGCTTTCGCTTGCGCTACAAACCAACACGCTGCCACAAGACCACGAGATCTTGACAAACTTGTAAAATTTAAAAGATATAAATAGTATTCATTAATATTTTCTCTTATTGAGCCAATGAAATCAAGTTTTTCGATACTGAGGCTATCGGGTCCGAATAGCGATCAGATTAATAGATAAGATTTTATTAGTTTTTTAAATTTATGTTATTTGTAGGGATTCATGCAAACATTTGTCCACCTATATTATAAAATATACTAAATTCGGGGGCCCCTAAATCATCGGGGGTCCCTATAAATACAATAATAGCAATCATAAGACTGATCTGTTTTAAGCAAGCTTAGGCGGCGCCTCCTATTTGACCATGTCTTTTTCCGTGCCCTTGGTGTCAATATCACCCTGACCTAACAAGCTCGTCGTTGCGTCTATAAATATTTCCGCGACCTCGCCATCCTTACCCACACGAATCACTAGTGTTTTCACGCGGACCCCTGTCCTGTGAGCAGTGGCGTAGCTAGGGTCATGTGCGCCCGGGGATATAACACAAAAATCTGCGCCCCTTGTCGGACCGAAATATTCGGGAGGCTCACTGAGCCCCCAAGAAAAATTTGAAATTTTACGGTTAATATAGTTCATGTTCAAAGTTTCCGGTATTTTAATGAAATAGAATATAGACTAATAATTCTCTATAAGATTGTAAACATTGTATTTGAAAAAAAAGACTCTACTAATTATACAATTAGACATAGTCTACAAAAATTATTTTCCTTGATTTGAATGTCGCAAACTCGTCAACCACGTTGTCAAAATTCATATTCTCAAGTGTTTCTCTTTCGATGCTAAGGAGTGCAAGATCACTCAGACGATCTTGCCCCATTAAAGCACGTAAATATTGAAGCACGTGAATAAGACAAAATAGGCTTCAGTTTGCTGAAGGACCGCTCACAGCTTTCAGTTGAAACAGCAATTGTTAGAAGTATTTGAAGTGAAATGCGCAGATTTGGAAATACGTCATCTCTATATGAAACAATAAAACAAAGAAGATCCAAAGGAGTTTTTGGTAGAACTTCAGTCCGGGTACTGAGCCGCATTTATCAGTCTCTGATTTCTGTGCACAATTCGTTACCATTGACGTCAGTGTCGTATAAATTAGCAAAATCTAAGCAATTTTAACGAAGTGTATCGACTTTTGTCTCAGCATGAAGAGTTTTGACGTCTAGTAAAAATCCAAATTTGTTGTTCAGATTTTTTAGACGTAAAAACCGTATTTATATCTCCTGTTGGAGTCTATCAATTACGCTGTTCATATGAAGTGCAATTTCTTTTTCTGCAGAAAGTCCTGCATCTCTTGTTAATTCTCCAGGCATCCTCCGATGTCGTCTAATCCTTCTGTCAACCTCGATTCCCCAAGTTGTGCATCTTCTTTTCCATTGTCTACCGCAACCTGGATCAAATTATCACGAATGTTGACAATTTATTGCTCAAGTGAGTCAAGATCAGATGCTGCTTCCTTGAAATTCACAGTAGGATTCTGCAACCGTTTATGTACACGATCAATTTTCCCAAGTATGATGTTCCAGAAATTTAACAAAAGTAGGAATTTAAAGTTTAATATACCTGCCAGCAAAGTTTCTGCATCACATCTGGTGTCAGGCGTCATATTTGTATGTTCTGATAATTTTTCCAACAGCCCTACCAGTTCATCTAGTCCTTCATAAATTGCTTAAACAGCTTCTGACCGTGCACTCAAACGTGTTTCAGACTCCCTCTTCATTGTGATTGGCACAACTCTTTTTAATTCTTCCTAACGAGTTGTTGAACGAGAGAAAAACTGTTCCAAAAAACGTGATAACAACTGGATCCTGTTTAGCTGAGTTTACTCTTAATAACATCAACAACTGTCTAAGAAGGATTCTCAGAATTCACTGGCCGGACAAAATCAGCAACCGGGAATTGTGGGAGCGGACAAAACAGAAGCCCATTGAAGAAAAGATTCTTCAAAAGCGGTGGGGGTGGATTGGTCATACACTAAGAAAGCGTGCTTCTAATATAACAAGGCAAGCCCTGAAATGGAACCCACAGGGTAAGCGGAAAAGCGGCCGTCCAAGAAACACTTGGCGCCGAAAATTGGGGGCAGACATCAAGAGAATTGGCCATGAATGGAAGATCCTGGAGAAGCTGGCCCAGGATAGAGATGCCTGGAGGTCTCTCGTAGGTGGCCTATGCCCTGTGAGGAATCGCAGACTGATTGGTGGTTGCCCCCGTTGTTAAGAAGGTTCAACAACAACAACAACAACTCTTGCTAAGTTTTAGCTGTGGTTGTCACAGTTGATGAACAATGCTCTGTGATTTCTGGCACATATTGGGTGTTGAAGGCTGGATATATTCCCAGTCACTACAGCAGCTTTGTCATAACATTGTGACCGATAGTCGGCTAGAGGTATGTTATTAGATCCCAGTTTCTCTACGATTACTCTTTCAAGGCTTGCTGCGTCTTTGGAATATCCACAAATCTGATGACTTGAGAAAGCTGTTCCCGGTGTCTTAGATCGGGTGTTGAGTCAAGTAAGATACCGTAGTACTTGTTTTTTCTGATTCCTTACAGTCAATGAAAGTAGGTGGATAAATTCATTTTGGATTTCCAGTGATAAATAAGATACTGAACCTGGATTTTCTCGGGCATGTTGTAAGTAAGTGTAAGCCAGTGGTTCTCAACCTTTTGAGATTCAAGGACCACTTGAAAAATGTGTGTCTTAGCTAGGGCTGTCAAAATTGTTGAAAATGCTGCCGGGTACCCGTCCAAATTTCGAACGGGTACCCGGGTAACCCGATCGAAACATCACATAATTTTCCCCGTCATGACCGCTATACAATGCTACCTAGCCACCTTCCATGCACCTAATTTCACGCAGAAGCTACACGGCCGACGTCTTAGGGGCCGTACATAAATGACAGTAGTAGAGTAGGTCCTTATCAATTATTAATGACCCCACCTCCGGTGGTGTGTGACCTTTGACCTACTTTCGGAAGGTGGGTGACGTCACTTCAGGTTCCGCACACTTCCGGTTCAAGATGGCGGTACTTCCGCTTCCAGTTCAAGATGGCGTCACTGCCGTTTCCGGTCCAAGATGGCGCCACTTCCGGATCCGGTCCAAGATGCGCCACTTCCGTTTCCGGTCCAAGGTGGCATGATTCCGGTGGGTTTGTGCCAAGATGGCGATGTGACACGTGGTGGACAAGATGGCGACCCGGACACGAGGTTGAGGTGGATCCAAGATGGCGATCGGCTGATCATGTGATGTTGGTAAGGGGAAATTATCGTGTAATTGATTAAGTATTTAAACGTCTTTTGTTATTTTCCTTGTTTTTGAATTTTAAAAGACAATAAACGGGTTATTAAATAAGAGTTATTTCCCCTTTTTTAAGTGTGTGTGTGTCAAGATGTCGACCCGGACACGTGGTTGAGGTGGATTCAAGATGGCGACCGGCTGGTCATGTGATGTTGGTAAAGGGCTATAATCGTGTATTTGAATTTAAAAACTAAATTTCCCTTTATTTTATTTAATTAAATTTTAATTTAAGGGACAATAAGCGTGTAACGAATTAAGTATTTAAATAGTTGTTTCCCCTTTTTTGACTTGTGTGTGTGTGTGTGTGTATGTGTCAAGATGGCGACCCAGACACGTGGTTGGACAAGATGGCGACCAGGTGGTCAGGTGATAATGACATGTCATATTTTTATACAATTGTATAAAGGGCAATAAGCCAGTAATTGATCAAGTATTTATAAAGTTATTTCCCTTTGTTTTTGAATGGTTCTCATTGTATAATAATGCTACAATGTATCTAATTACAACAACACGAGGTAAAACAAAACAAGTATCGTACAATTTCCAGCATTTATTTTATAATAAAACTCCGTGTGTATCCCACGGGTCGTCAAGTTAAACTATAATCAAAATCATCAGCATCAGTTTCAACTTCTGGTGTTGTGGAGTCCGGTTCTGGGGCCCTCACCGTTTGCTGTCGTTTCTCTCTATTTAAACTAACAAAACGAAAACTGTAAACTTTACACCAGACCTCAGCATAGTTTGTGTTTATCAGTTCTTCCTCGATGAGGACCTCTTTTAACACAGACCGGAGTCGGTCGTCGACCAACTCCTCAAACGTTGTACTCCTCCCAGTTGTGCTGGTTACCCAGCGGTCTAGCAAGGTGTTGTAAATTGATTTTAGTGTAGCAAGGTGCATTCTAGATAGAAAGAAAATATAATAATTTTACAAAAAATCCGTATAAAATAGGAGTAAAGAATTTCAACAACACATTTAATGATGGATCCTATGTGGAAACAGCCCTTTACGGCTCTTACGGAAGACAAGTTGTGTATATCCCTAAATAAGAATATGTTTTTATTTATTTTAAATTGTATTATATTTGTTGAAAGGTAGTATTTAAGGGATCTCAAACTGTTTTTATTTATTTTGAATAGTATTATATTTGTTGAAAGGTAGTATTTAAGGGTTCTCAAGCTATTTTTATTTATTTTGAATAGTATTATATTTGTTGAAGGGTAGTATTTAAGGGTTCGCACGCTGTTTTTATTTATTTTGAATAGTATTTTATTTGTTGAATGGTAGTATTTTAGGGTTCTCAAGCTATTTTTATTTATTTTGAAAAGTATTTTATTGGGGGTACCCCGTTGGATAGGTGTTGTTGTTGGTGGCGAATTTAATTATAATAACATAGTGGGGTATGTAGACGATGGTATAGGGTATAAACAGGAATGGTTTATTATATATATTATAATTAATTCGAGAAATTGAGGAGGAGTGGGGGAAAAATGGCGGGTGTTGGTTGTTGGTGGGATGTTAGTATAGGTGTGGTGGTATAAATTATGTACAGGAAGTCATGAAGTGGAGATAGAATTTCTTGGTTTAGGTTAAAATCAATAGGACAAACGAGAAAAAATGTATACCGTTGAGGTAATAGTAACAGGTTTGGAGGTTACCGTTCGTGTTTGTAAAAGAGAGTAAGGGAAACGGTATTGTCTCGATCACGAACTAAGTAGGAAGGGAGAACAAAGATATGCCACTCGAGTAATGGTAAACTTGTAGAAAGACAGACGATCGTGATAAAGAAAGGGGTGGTCATGTTTTCTTTTAAAGGAGGGTTATCAATTTTTCCTATAGAGCAACATTTAACAACATCATTGCTTCATCTTTCTTCCTTCATTTGTTTGTGATTGTAACTCTATTTCATTTTGTTGCGTGTGAGCACAGCCTACCGGGTTGGGAGAATCATGTCACTCGACATAGGAGAATCACTAATGATTCTTAGTTGTGCCACAACATACTCTAACGATGGTTATAAGACATTAACGATAGATGATAATAAGTCGGAGGACACATTATCTCAACTTAGAGAAATTGTGACTTGACTACCCCTCTGGATCGGTCACTAATTTGTAACAAGAGGGTGACTTAAAAACAACGCCAACCCCATTTGCCTCCTTTTCCCCTTTAGGTTTTGTTATAACCTATTTCTTTCCCCTCTTTGCATGTACTGTTATGTGAAACTTAAACTTGAACTTCCCATTTTCCAAAAGACTTTAACCAAACAAATATGTCCACATTAAACTTCCCCTCTGTACCATAAACCCCTCCTTACGTTGACTCCTAAACCTTCTCGTATTCTTACACTGCGTAATATTAATTTACAACAGCCCTCCTCAACTTGACTCCAAGACTTTTACATTGTTTTCATTGGTTCATATAAAATATATATGCCTTAGTATTTATTAGTAATAAACTAACACTAAGATTATGACTTAAATTATAATTATATCATTAGTATTAGTAGTAAATAGTATGAAATTATAAAATTCTCGGACGAACGAGCGAATGAACTAAAAGGGTATATTCATAGTCACGGATCCATTAACATATTAAATTAAATTCACTCTTGCAAGGACATTCTATTTCGCATTATATCATATATCAGATAATATAACCTTATACTTATATATTAATTTAAATTTCTATGAAATTAAACTTAAGGATTTGAAAATTTACTGTAGTAACCTTTCATCCAACAAGGAATAGGTTCACCAGATGATCACATCTAGTTAAGAAAAGAAACATAAAAGACCTCTTGACTTATAGCTACACTAACATGAGCCCCACTCCTTTGTTTAAAAAATACTATGAAATCTATTAAAACTATTAAAAGGAAGAAAGATAACACCTTTAAACTTAGAAAACTATCCCGATACTAAGATAAGAAGCACTACTTTTATTTTTAAAAATACTATGAATCTATTAAAACTACTAAAAGGAACAAAGAAAACAACCTTAAACTTAGAAACCTATAGAGGTAAGAGACTCTAATTAAGAACAAGCAAAAAGAAAACAGGCGTCAACTTAGAAATTATATATGATACTAAAATGAGAAGTACTAAAACTGTCACATAAACTTAGTGGAGAAATTACAATCCAGAAACACTACGAACAAAAAAGACCGTTTCATAACATAGACACCCCACACTAAGATAAAAATCTATAATTTACTATTAAAATCCTATAAAACGACTAAAAATATTAAAATTTACAAAGGAAACAACCTTAAATTAACCACCAATATCTGCTATTGCCCATACTCACCCACATCCCCCTCCTCGTTTTTATTTTTTATTTTAACCTAAACCAACGCCTTACTTGTCGTGGACCACCTTCCATACCGCCACTAATTTATTGATAAAACTTCCATAAATCAAGCGGTAACATCCGTCCATCAAAACCCCTCTCCTCGTTTGTCCTATTGATTTTAACCTAAACCAATACATTCTATCTCCACTTCATGACTTCCTGTACATAATTTATACCACCACACCTATACTAACATCACAAAACAACCAACACCCGCTATTTTTTTCACCACTCCTCCTCAATTTCTCGAATTAATTATAATATATATAATAAACCATTCCTGTTTATACCCTATACCATCGTCTACATACCCCACTATGTTATTATAATTAAATTCGCCACCAACAACAACACCTATCCAACGGGGTACACCCAATAAAATACTTTTCAAAATAAATAAAAATAGCTTGAGAACCCTAAAATACTACCATTCAACAAATAAAATACTATTCAAAATAAATAAAAACAGCATGAGAACCCTTAAATACTACCGTTCAACAAATAAAATACTATTCAAAATTAAAAAAAATAGCTTGAGAACCCTTAAATACTACCATTCAACAAATATAATACTTTTCAAAATAAATAAAAATAGCTTGAGAACCCTTAAATACTACCTTTCAACAAATATAATACTATTCAAAATAAATAAAAACAGTTTGAGATCCCTTAAATACTACCTTTCAACAAATATAATACAATTTAAAATAAATAAAAACATATTCTTATTTAGGGATATACACAACTTGTCTTCCGTAAGAGCCGTAAAGGACTGTTTCCACATAGGATCCATCATTAAATGTGTTGTTGAAATTCTTTACTCCTATTTTATACGGCTTTTTTGTAAAATGATTATATTTTCTTTCTATCTAGAATGCACCTTGCTACACTAAAAGCAATTTACAACATCTTGCTAGACCGCTGGGTAACCAGCACAACTGGGAGGAGTACAACGTTTGAGGAGTTGGTCGTAGACCGACTCCGGTCTGTGTTAAAAGAGGTCCTCACCGAGGAAGAACTGATAAACACAAACTATGCTGAGGTCTGGTGTAAAGTTTTCAGTTTTCGTTTTGTTAGTTTAAATAGAGAGAAACGGCAGCAAACGGTGAGGGCCCCAGAACCGGACTCCACAACACCAGAAGTTGAAACTGATGCTGATGATTTTGATTATAGTTTACTTGACGACCCGTGGGATATAGACGGAGTTTTAGTATAAAATAAATGCTGAAAATTGTACGATACTTGTTTTGTTTTACCTCGTGTTGTTGTAATTAGATACATTGTAGTATTATTATACACTGAGAACCATTCAAAAAACAAAGGGAAATAACTTTGTAAATACTTGATCAATTACTGGCTTTATAAAATTGTATAAAAATATGACATGTCATTATAACCCGACCACCTGGTCGCCATCTTGTCCAACCACGTGTCTGGGTCGCCATCTTGACACATACACACACACACACACAAGTCAAAAAAGGGGAAACAACTATTTTAAATACTTAATTCGTTACACGCTTATTGCCCCTTAAATTAAAATTTAATTAAATAAATTAAAAGAAATTTAATTTTTAAATTCAAATACACGATTATTGCCAATTACCAACATCACATGACCAGCCGGACGCCATCTTGGATCCACCTCAACCACGTGTCCGGGTCGCCATCTTGACACACACACACTTAAAAAAGGGGAAATAACTCTTTAAATACTTATTTAATAACCCATTTATTGTCTTTTAAAATTCAAAAACAAGGGAAATAACAAAAGACGTTTAAATACTTAGTCAATTACACGATAATTTCCCCTTACCAACATCACATGATCAGCCGATCGCCATCTTGGATCCACCTCAACCACTTGTCCGGGTCGCCATCTTGTCCACCACGTGTCACATCGCCATCTTAGCACCCACCCACCGGAACCATGCCACCTTGGACCGAAAACGGAATTGGCGCCATCTTGAACCGGAACTGGAAGTGGTGCCATCTTGGACCGGAAACGGCAGTGACTCCATCTTGAACCGGAAACGGAAGTACCACCATCTTGAACAGGAAGTTGAGCGGAACCGGAAGTGACGTAACCCACCTCCCGAAAGTAGGTCAAAGGTCACACACCTCCGGAGGTGGGGTCAATAATAAATGATAAGGACCTACTCTACTACTAATGACGTCAAGCGATTTTTGCCGATTTTTTACCCCCTCCCCCCCCCGGTCACAGGTTGTCACAAAAACTTAGAGCCCATTCCAATATGACGTCACAAAAATTCCATAAAAGCCGTACTTCCTTTTTGAAAATGAGCATGTGTCAAATAACTTTATTGTGATTTAATTTTGTATTTAATGTGAAGTTTAACTCTAAAAATGGCTACACGCTTAAATACATGTAAAACGTCATTAAATAAATCGTAAGCAATCAAATGTTTCATTGGAACTTTTATTTAAAGTTGCTTGTTTTGATGTGACGTCACATTTATTCTTAAACACATCCGTCCCCTAGGCCTAGTTGCGTAACGTCATTTATGGAAGGGCCCTTATCCATCTTACACTGTTAGTAACTAATTTATTGACTTTAAAATCTTACAAATTTGGGTGTATTATTAAAATCAGTGTTTGGGCAAGGCACACTGTGTAATGAACACACGAAACACAATCGAATGGAGGGAGGAGGAGGTGGGGAGGTGTAGATAAACAACATCGACAATCGTAAACGCAATGTCGGCGTATTTCAAAGATCAAAGTTAATGTCAAAGCAGTTTTTTTTTATTAACACTATCCAACACGGCCTCTTTCATCTCTATGCGAGGTCTTACCCATCTTATACTGATAGTAAAAATTTAATTTATTAACCATAAAAACTGACAACCTTGTACGCATTATTAACATCAGTTTTTCTAGGTCGACACGTGTTAACGAACACAAGAAACACAAGCGAATGGAAAGGGTGCGGTTATAGTATAGGAGTGGATGGGGGAGATGGGGTAGATAATTGGTATCAATCAGTAGCCCAATATCAGCATATTTCAAAGCAATGTTAGTGTCAAAGCAGGGGTGTTTTTATGAACAACAACAAACACGGCCTCTTTCATCTCTATACAGTCAATCGTTACTTTCGACAGATAAGTTTTGTTTTCTTTATATGATTCATTCAAAGAATCCAATTTTTTTTGTGTTTCCGATTTCTGTTTCATTTTCAGAGAAAAAATATGTATCATAATACATTGTGGTTTGTCCAGACCGCATTGTATTACCCGTTGACAGTTAGTTCTCCTTAGATGTATTTCACAGCATATATTTTAAACAAAAATTTTCATTTGATAAATTGTTTCGCGAGCCTTAAATTAAACACACTAAATAGAAGTAAAAAAAAAGATTTAAAAAAAAACACGTTTTTATAAGCGGACTAAAAAGTAGAAAATATTTTTTTTCACAGAATTGTGAGGTATAATTCTTTTTCTGGATTGATAAAAATTTCAAACTTATATGCTCAAGTACTATGATGTAATATGACTAAAAACGTTGGGCGGGCGCTTAAGTAATTAAATTCACTCATTTTCTTACTCGTCATTTGTAAACCCTAATCATTTTAGCCAAACGTCTAAAAGCGCCCGCCCACGTTTTTAGTCATATTACATCATAGTACTTGAGCATATAAGTTTGAAATTTTTGTCAATCCAGATGAAGAATTTTGATTCACAATTCTGTTGAAAAAAAAATATTTTCTACTTTTTAGTCCGCTTATAAAAATCTGGTTTTTAAAAATCTTTTTTTTTAACTTCTATTTATTTTATTCTTTTTAGTCTAAGTGTATGCTATGGTGAGTTTTGAAGTATTGATTATGATCAAATATAATACACATTGCCCGACAAACATTTACAGACTGGAAATGACTGATCTCCCCTTGATGTTAAACATGGTTGATGTAGTCGGGGTTGGTGTGAACTCGGCACATGAATGTAATGTAAACAAGTGCAGACGGATAATACATATGCTTATATATAGGTAAACTAAAAAGTTCAATAATTTAATAACGGTACATTCGATCGGTCTGAAATTTTGTTACAATGCATTGTCATCCAAGATCTATCTGTGGTAAAATTCTGAGATCTCTAGGAACATCAGAAGTGGTTCAATTTTACGTTGGCAGATTTGAAAAATTGTGGACAGACACGAAAGCAAGTTAATAAAAACGTGGTAAAAAAGCCGCATGCGAGCCGAAGTTTGGTTAATATAGACATTGAAGCCACATTTTCACGGGTACCCGGGCGGAATTTTACTACCCGGGTAATCTCACGGCAACGGCTTAGTTTTAGCTACGGACCACTACTAAAAATTGTGCTACTGCCGAGCAGGAAAGTTAAATATAATAATTATATTTTGTATATCTTATCTGTTGCAGACGCTCCTCCTATACAGAAGATTATTGCTAGCTATAGGTAGTATACATGTTATTTAGTAAAACTATACTAATATGATACGTTTTGCGTGCTCCAAAAACAATATTGTAATGGATTTCTTTTGTAAAGAACAAATGTCATTTAATTAGTCTCATAGTCTTCTTATGTAATTGTACTTGGTAACTATAAAAAAAAACTTTAAGGTATAAACAGTAGTTTGTATTAAAAAGACTGCTATATTACTTTATTTAGTACGAACGATGTTTTGTTTTTATTGTAAGCAACGCAGAAAATCCACTTTCATGAAGTTGCAAAGGGTAAAAGTATTTTAAAAGCTATCTGAGACAGTACGGAGTACTCCAAAATTTCATTAAGCCCACTTTCTGATGCAACATATTCAAAATGGTATCGCTAGTCAGTTCAATGAATTGGTTTAATTACGATGTTGGTAATTTTATTTGATGAGACAATGTGTACGAGATTAGGACTGGAAACTCACGAAAAACCACTGAACGTTAAAAATCATCAAAGTAGAATTAAAATTGGCCCTGCATTGATTGAATATGACCAGAAATCAAATTTATCAACAGTTGTTTATTTATTTCAACATTTTATGGTTTCTCGGTGATTTCGTACAATAGATAAAACATCTCAAAGTTACCTTGAAATAATCTTCTTTTCTAAAGATCAAGCTTTTTCGTAAAAGCAGACACTTTGTCACTGAGAGTAACATAATGTGTCTGCTTTCCTTGCAGAGTTGAATTAAGTTTATTGAGTTCTTCAAAAGTTTGAGCCAAGTAAGCCAGAACAGCAACCCATAAGTTATGTCAGCCACGTAAGCCAGAACAGCAACCCATAAGTTATGTCAGCCAAATAAGCCAGAACAGCAACCCATAATCTATGTCAGCCATGTAAGCCAGAACAGCAACCCATAAGCTATGTCAGCCATGTAAGCCAGAACAGCAACCCATAATCTATGTCAGCCATGTAAGCCAGAACAGCAACCCATAAGCTATGTTAGCCATGTAAGCCAGAACAGCAACCCATAAGCTATGTCAGCCATGTAAGCCAGAACAGCAACCCATAAGCTATGTCAGCCATCTAAGCCAGAACAGCAACCCATAAGCTATGTCAGCCATCTAAAACAAAACAGCAACCCATAAGCTATGGTTCAAATGATCAACAAGCTTTAAGTTTTTTTCTACAGGAAACTCTCTTACGTCATCACGTAATTCAAACAGTCTGATAACCAGCGAATTTCAGTATACATCAGTAACTGTTAATTTTCAAGATTCATATTCGAACATAAGAAACCAAAGAAACGAGAATTTAATAGACAAGCCTTGATAAAATTAAAAACTATTTAGGCCAGATCAAAAATATAATATAAGTCTGCGTTAATTGTTTTAATTGCCAGTCTTTCTCGATGAATCATACAGTGCGTAAATTTCATGCTTTGCTCGCGGACCACCAGGCACATCTTCGTGGACCACTAGTGGTTACGCGGACCACAGGTTGAAAACCACTGCTTTAAGCCACTCCTTTTTCTTGTTTTGGTCATTTTGGTTGCCTTTTGTGTCGTCTCTGTCTGTTCTATTAATAGAATCGCCTTTGTCTCTTACTGCTCCTTCGCTCTCACTCCCAGCAACTCAGTTGTTTTTTTAATAGCCATCAGCAATCCTACATTGTGGATGTGCCATTTATTTATGAGTAGAATGGCGCCCCTTAACGCTCAATGGGGGCGCCCAAATCATGATTGCCAACTGATTTGTAATGAAGATATTTTCGGAGCTCCAAAATTCAATCTTGCAAACGTATTTGGGATACATTCGTTTACATCAAAATAAAATTAAATAACGACTTTTAATACTCATTTTGGCGCCCACCTAACGTGGCGCCCGGGGGCATATGTCCCCCCCTGCCCCCCTCGCTATGCCACTGCCTGTTAGTCGTTGTCTGTCCTGGTCTGCTTATTCCCGGGCAGTCCTGTCTGAACAGTTTCTATGTCAATTTCAATGTCTCTCTGTTACCCAGTGACATGGGTTTGGTCACGAGGGGTGTCTGCTTGGTTGTGTTTTGGGAGGTCATAACGCAATAATTAACCCAGTAGCGTTCCTCATGATTTTATTGTTCCTTCCCCTGAGTAACTTTCATATCCAGTGTTTCTTTTGTCTTCTGCCGCTTCCTTATTCCCACCCCTCAAGTCTAGACAAACAATCCGCTATAACGTTCTGTTCACGCTTGCTGTACTGAACTTCGAAATTAAACTCCTGGAGTATTAATGACCATCTTGTTATTCTTGAGTTGGTGTATGTGGTTGTATTCAAATATTTTAATGCTTGGTGGTCGCATTGTAGAATAAATTGTGACCCTAGTAAATAATAGGACAATTTTTGCACAGCCCATATTATCGCTAAGCATTCTCTCTCGATAGTGGAATATCTTGTTTCTCTTTCCACCAATTTTGTACTTATGAATTTGACTGGGTGTAGAGTGTTGTACCTAGATTGCAATAAGCACGCCTCCATACCTGTCTTCGATGCGTCGGTTCTCGCTATAAATGTTGTCTTATTGTCAGGTAGGATTAATATGGGTTTGCTACTCAAAGGCCGTCCATAAAGTACGTCACGCTCCAGAGGGGGGGAGGGGGTGTAAGAAAGTGTGACACTTTGTGACAAGGGGGAGGGGGTTCAAGCCATGTGTGATGTCACACATTTATTATTATTAATTTTTTTTTCTAATTTATTTATATATTTTTTTAGTAGAATTGAAATAGCTTTAAAAATAATTTTCAAAAATTTTGTGAAACATTAGAATTAGTTTTATGTCAAAATAGCATATAATGTGTATCTCCTGAATGTGTTCATAAATCTGAATTGGATGCAGCAGGACTGATATCGAAGGGTCAGGAATGGTTTGACAATCATGTTTGGACCAGCCAATATTTCATTCAACTTGTGAAATATCAGGTCATAAAATGTTGCAACAAAGCACGAAGCTCATATTTCCACATTTTACCTTCAAAATTCTTCCCCTCCTCCAATCCCAATCAACCAAACAGTTGATGGACTCAAAGCTTCAGAAAGAGCAGATGCAGATTCTCATAAATTTCCTTACTTGTTAGTAGCACAAACTCTCAAATTTGAAGACATTATGCCAAGATCAACAGGAGTTTTCAAAGTACAACCATATGATTACCAGCTTATTTGATCGACTTTGCAAAGTATGTCACTTATATTTCGCCTCACAAACAATTTTGAAGAAACTTAGAGAACAACATAGAGCTCGGGCTCAGGAGAATGTGCCCACCCAAACTGTTCAAGAATCAACTCAGATAAAACGCATCCGTCCTTTGAGAATCGCTTCTAGAAGGCAAAGAGAACCCATGGCAGTTATTACCAGGAGATAAAATGCACACACAGAGGCTGTTGAGTGGCTAGATGAGGACGAGTTGTTCTGTCTGCAATTATTCTCCCAGGAAACGATGATGGTGAAAGATTGATGCAAGTTGTAACTATGGATGAACACTTCATTTCACCATGGTAAGATGATGTCCAGTGAATATTTTAGAATGAAACATAATTCAAAGGATCATAATAAACAGATTCAATATAGCACAAGAGTTGGTCACATAATTTGTCGAGCTAGTATTTTTTTAATGTCAAATTGTTTTGTTTTCTCTTTATTATTTAATCACTGGGTAGGGTAAAGTTTCGCTAATCTACTTCTTATCCCGTGTCAATAGTTAGCAAAATCGGAAGATTATCTAAAACTTGACCTCACCCATTGTAAATGAAAAGGCCAAATCTGGCTCAGGCCGGATTTCAAAATTTTGAATCCGTTACATCCCCACTTTAAAGTGGGAATGTTATATTTTATTACAATTTAATAGTGAAGTATATTTTAAGCATTAAATACACATTTTTAATTAGGTGTTAATTTTTTTTCCTCGAAAGTGTGACGTACTTTGGGAGGGGGCGAGATTTATTACAGTTTGTGACAGGGGGAGGGGGTCAAAAATAGCGTGACATACTTTATGGACGGCCCCTTTATGGACGGCCCCTTTATGGACAACCCCTTTCTGGACGGCCCCTTTATGGACGGCCCCTAATTAAGAATCGTTTGTGAGACGGATGACAATACTTTCAAAATTATTGAATTTATTCTGTTTATCCACTTACCTCATTTATACCAAGTTTTGTGTAAAAAATAGAACAATAAACACTTCATTGTTGGTCAATAAGTTTAATTTGAATAACAGACGATGAATCTCCCACATCGGAGAGGAATGGTGAGCAAAAGTTTACAGATGTCTCTGAGTGTCAGGAAGTCTTTAAAACTAAAATTATTGTGTAGAGTCACCACCATACTTAATGCCTAACATTTTTGTTTGCCTTGTTTGTTTTAAAACATCAGATACCTGGGGCTAAAAATGGGATGTTACTGGTTCGTGATTTAGACAGACGCGAACATCATTATGGGCTGATAATATGAAGATAATAGGAAGATAATAGGAAGATAATAGGAAGTAAATTACAAAGAGTTTGCAGAGTTGTGGTCCAAATCTTGATCAGAAATGTAGAGAGCTGTTTATCTCGAAATTGATTTAAAGTTGACGTTTTTTATATCTTCCATTAGCAATTGGGGATCGAAATTTAAATGAAGATAGTGGCATTTCTCTATAAAAACTAGGGCTGGTACTGATTAAAATTTAATTATAACGCATATAGAGATCCAACTATTTGCATCTGATCTGCAACAATCCATGACTTAAATATAGAGTTCACCAAAAATGTTGTTATTTCAAACTGTAGCACTAACGTAAGTGATTTTTCTATAACATTAAAAAAAACGTAGTAAGTTTAATTATAAAACGTATACAGTATACTGACATTCAGTCACTTTATAGTAAGCAAGTAGGCATCACTTTAGCCAGTCACGCAGACAAACCAGAGCGTTTACATTTTCGTGAAGCAGACCATATCGCATTAATTGACGACATATCCTTAAGAAATGAAAAGTCCTTCGAAAGGAACAGATGTTACCCGTACACACAAAATCTTTTGCACAAAACTGCTCGGGACAGGAAAACTATGGTTATTAAGTTTTCACCACATGAGAGGATCATTCTTTTTCTGAAATGGAAGTTTCTTCTCGGTACCGCGTAAGGTCGGCCTGTGCATCGTGGTTTTTTTTTGTGTGTCCCATAAACTCGTGGTCGTTGGGGGTTCTAATGTTTCCATTATGACTTTCTCGGGGCTTGGTAGACCTGGCGGCGCCCATCTCCTCTCCAGGTCAGCGGAAGACTTTTTGGAAGTAGTCATTCATCAACATTTTTATTGTGACTTTAACGTGGACTAGATCCCTCGCCCTTCAGCTTGTGAGTCGAGCGCTCTATTGACTTCGCTATCCAGCTGTGTACTGCATCTGAATTGTCAGCTGACGAATGTGATTCAGAATCGCCCAGCAACAAGGTACTGTCAGTAGTCCATCATCTTCCACAATAGCCGTCGGACGTCCTTAGATGACAATCCACTTTGCAATAACAACTTTCAAGTCCGCTGAAACTTTATCGCTTACAGACTTATTTCACTGAAACAATAAAAAATAGTTATTGATTGTGCTTAAAACTCTTCTGTCGGTAACTGTTGACAACGAGTTGATACTTTGCCTGTGCTTAAGGTTGTACGTCAGCGATGTATTTGAACCCCGAAAAGCGAATTGTTTATGGCTGTGAACGCAGTAAATTCTGTCACCTTCGAATACTTTGCCAACCGTTGTTAGCTTAAAATAATAAAATGTTTGCTAAAATTTCCGAATAAATGTTAATTTTTACTGTGTTGCCATTAGTCGCCTTTTTGTTTACGACTGCACGTCTAAATAAATAGTAATAAATAGTAATAAATAGTAATAAATAGTAATAAATAGTAATAAATAGTAATAATACGCGGAAAAAGAATGAAGTAGCAAAAATATAAATAATGAATAAAGGTAAGACAAAAAATCACTAGACACAAAATTTTCTTATGTTTTAATTTTAAAAAAATATTTTTTTTAATCCATTAAAAAATCTAACGATTAATCGTTTAATTAATTGTTAATTTCCGCATCCCTTATAAAAACATGTAAGTCTAATTGGTTATTGTGTTAGTTGTTTTAACAATGTAAAACGGCTACAGCCGTTGTTTACCTTATGAAATTTGATTTTTTTCTAAGAGTGATTCATTTTTTGTTGTTATCTTATCTTATCTTATCTTATCTGTTTACAGACGCTCCTTCTATACAGAAGATTATTGCGTCCTACGCTTATCTATGGTTTGTGTTTAGTCCTGCATTTTTATTAGAGATTTAAATGTTGATAAAGTGTTGGTTTTCCTGGATTCTTCAGGCAACCCATTCCACGCCCGAATTCCGGACGGGAAGAAGGAATGCTTAGTTAAAGTCTATTGACACATTAGTAACAACTAAAAGTTTAATTTTATTTAGAAAAACAATATTATTTGTGGCTGTTTTATCGCTAAAACGCCATAATAAACAAGGATATTTAACTTTGCTAAAAATATTTAAAAGAATGAAATTGATGAGCTTTATACATTTAAAAAAAAATTCTAATGACGCAATCACTTTGCGTTTTGAATAAAAAAGGAAGCACTTATTTTTATTTTTATTTTATAGCCATGTAAACTGAAAATGGCACATACATTTAGACCTAAATGGTTCTTTACTTTTCTAACATGTTTAACAGCAGGTGAGTCATAAAATTAATGAACGTATTTACACAATAATTTTCTTAAATCATGGTCGCAATTAAAGAAAATATGTTGTATTATGTTCTCATGAAATCCTTATCTACCATGTGTGGCCGAAATGTTTTTATTTAAGTTTAACATTTTGTGTCAAAGAAAATGTTGGCGTAAATGTTAAAAATATAACAGAATTTAAGGCAGGAGAGACATTAAGTATTATTAAGAATATAAAGTAAAAAACAAACCCGTAAAAACAAAGTTTTTGACTATAAATCCCTTATATAGGAGACACAACTAACAGTATTGATTATTTTTAAACGCGACAAGCATTTACAGACTGAATCTGTCTTAACTCAACTTTGCTTCATAACCCTAGGGGGGGGAGGGGTGGGTGGGAGGGGGAGAGGGGAAAAGTCTGGTCACCGATTCGACTGACCGAGCTCAGCGTGACACGTAAAATGTAAACAAAAGCGCCCCGTCGCTTCGATGGGCCGCCTCAACGCGTCTACTCAAACTTTCACGTGGAAAAAAAACAATAACAAACAGTGAATTTGAAGTACATACGTCATATAAGGATAAACTAAAAATGCATTAATTTAATTACGGTACGATCGATCCATCTGAAATTTTGATACGATGCATTGTTAGGTGAGTCGGGTCCGTGTGCCAAATTTCAGCTCGATCGGATCACTGGAAGTGGGTCATGTTCAACTTTTCTTTTTCCGCCCGCCCAGCCCATGAGATGATGAGATGATGAGACGGCCGCGAAGTTAATATAAGGGATTTAAAAAACAAACCCGTAAAAACAAAGTTTTTGACTATAAATCCCTTATATATGAGACATAACTAACAGTATTGATTATTTTCAAACATTTACAGACTGAATCTGTCTTAACTCAAGTTTGCTTCATAACCCTGGGGGGGGGGAGGGTGAGAGGGGAAAAGTCTGGTCACCGATTCGCTTGACCGAGCTCAGCGTGACACGTAAAATGTAAACAAAAGCGCCGCGGCGCTTCGATGGGCCGCCTCAACGCGTCTACTCAAACTTTCACGTGAAAAAAAAACAATAACAAACTTGGTACGATGCATTGTTAGGTGAGATGGGTTCGTGTGCCAAATTTCAGCTCGATCTGATCACTGGAAGTGAGTTATTTTCGACTTTTCTTTTTCCGCCCGCCCATGAGATGATGAGACGGCCGCGAAGTTAATATAAGGGATTTAAAAAGGAAAACGGGGCAACCTTTAAAAGCGAATATATTACATCGGAAATTAATTCTGAAAATTAACCAAAGCAATTTTAGTTTAAATTTGACCTTGTGTTAAAACTGCCGGGAAATTATCAAGCATCTTATAACAAAACGCTAACCTAAAATATAAATATAACCTCGTCGGCTAAAGCAAAGATTACGGTGCTCTCATCTATTTACATTGTTGATATGGCAGAGCGTGGCGTACTTCCGGGAATGGAATTATGTATTCATACGACTATAATTTACATTGAGGAAGGGAAGAGAAAATTGTATTCTTCCGACAATAAATTATATAGAGGAAATAAGTGTAATTATTTTTATCGATAAATATTATTCATGTGTTTTTAGGTTTGGCCATATGTTTACGTGTTAGGTGTTAGGGATAGGTTTAGGGTTAGGGATGGGTTTAGGGATAGGTTTAGGGATATGTTTAGGGATATGTTTAGGGATAGGTTTAGGGTTAGGGTAAGGGATAGGGGTAGGGATATGTTTAGGGTTAGGGATAGGTTTAGGGTTAGGGATATGTTTAGGAGTTAGGGATAGGTTTAGGGGTAGGTTTAGGATAGGTTTAGGCTTAGGGTTAGGGATGGGTTTAGGGATAGGTTTAGGGTTAGGCGTAGGTTTAGGGTTAGGATAGGTTTATGTTTAGGTTTAGGGATAGGTTTAGGGTTAGGGTTAGGGATGGGTTTAGGAATAGGTTTAGGGATAGATTTAGGGATAGGTTTAGGGTTAGGGTAAGGGATAGTGTTAGGGGTATGGATAGTGTTAGGGTAAGGGATAGGTTTAGGGATATGTTTAGGGATAGGTTTAGAGATAGGTTAAGGGTTAGGGATAGGGATAGGTTTAGGGTTAGGGTATGGGATAGTGTAAGGGTAAGGTTTAGGGTTAGGGATAGGTTTAGGGTTAGGGATAGGTTTAGGGTTAGGGATAGGTTTAGGGATAGGTTTAGGATAGGTTTAGGGATATGTTTAGGGTTAGTTTTAGGGTTAGGGTTTAGGTTTATGGATAGGTTTAGGGATAGGTTAATGGTTAGGGATGGGATTAGGGATAGGTTTAGGGTTAGGGTAAGGGATAGTGTTAGGGTTAGGGGTAGTGTTAGGGTTAGGGATAGGTTTAGGGATATGTTTAAAGATAGGTTTAGAGATAGGTTAAGGGTTTGGGATAGGTTTAGGGAAAGGTTTAGGGTAAGGGTTAGGGATGGGTTTAGGATTAGGTTTAGGGATAGAATTAGGGATAGGTTTAGAGATAGGGTTTAGGGTTAGGGTAAGGGATAGGTTTAGGGTTAGGGATAGGTTTAGGGTTAGGCATAGGTTTAGGGTTAGGGATAGGTTTAAGGTTAGGGATAGGTTTAAGGTTAGGGATAGGTTTAGGGATAGGTTTAGGGTTAGGGATAGGTTTAGGGAAAGATTTATGGATAGGTTAATGGTTAGGGATGGGTTTAGGCATAGGTTTAGGAATATGTTTAGGGATAGGTTTAGGAATAGGTTTAGGGATAGGTTTAGGGATAGGTTTAGGGATAGGTTTAAGGTTAGGGTATGGGATGGGTTTAGGGTTGGGATAGGTTTAGGGTTAGGGATATGTTTAGGGTTAGGATAGGTTACGGGATAGGTTTAGAGATAGGTTAAGGGTTAGGTTTAGGGATAGGTTTAGGGATAGGATTAGGTTTTAGGGTTAGGGAAAGGTTTAATTGTATAATTATTAATTAAAAAATAAAGTTTGCACTATTTTTTAATGACGTTGCCATGGTTGATGAGATGACGTAATATCACATCCGGCCTTTCCAACTCCGAGTTGCACAGACACGGTAAGTTTGATTTTATTAATTTTTGTGCAAAATTCTTGGTGACGAATGCCGAATTTACCGACCGATTGTTATCCTCACCATTTACGAGATGAGCGAGTATAGACTGTGAGTAACAATGTTAATTTTCGTTATCGTTGGGCTATCATTCAGTTTTTTTTTATCATTAATTTAAAAAAATTTTCTTAATTTTTTTCACATTTTTTTCTCCCTAACCGAACCCCATTTTTAATCATATTTATGCACTACTTTTGCCGCCATTTTTGTCACGTGTTGACAACAAAGATGGTGGCAAAAATAGCATAAAAAGATAGCACCGCTCTCTTTGCTTTTACCATAACGTCTTAGGTATCGTCAAAAAATACATCACAGGATGCCTGAGAAGATGGAGGATATAATCAGGTTATTTACGAAGGGTTATCCATGACCAGAAGGTGACCGATACTTTCTTGTTTGAGGAAAGGATGGTTGGTGCCACCTTCTGTGATCATTTTGGCCTTGGCTGGATGATGAGAACATCAACAGAGCAGAAGTGGATTGGTATCCAACTGGCCTTTTAATACGAGCCTTATTACCATGACTGTGATGCTGAGTCCAGATTAAAGGGTTAGAGATTATATCCCAGCTTTCCAACAACTCAAGAATGTCTGGGGCTTCAGAAACTTTAATAGCAATGTAAAAATAAAAGTTCTTAAACTTCTTTGTAAAAACTATGTTTCTGTATGGATCCGAAATATACAGAAACCGTCTTGTATCTAATGTGAATTCAGTCCTTTATGAATAATGACCTAACAAGGATTCAGGCATTTCAACGGAAAAATGTTTTATAATAACTTTACTATTGGACTAGCTAGTATATAACCGAATAAGAAACAGCTTAAAATTTAGAAAAGCGATTAGTCTTTTCTTTTACTGTCAACAATATTTGTTATGCTTTATCCAATTATTATGTTTCTTTCTGAGTATTCATCTATTCTTCTTTCATTTTCATATTTCCAGTTAATTTGCACACTTTCCTAATGATAGATTTTGTAATTATTTCATTCTATCTTTGTATCTTTACACTCTCTTTACGCAACCACATTTCCATACTGAAAATTTGATCTTCTCGTTCCTTTTACATTTTCTAAATTTAGATGAAGCTTTTGATAATCGAATGAAGCGAAGAAACTATATGCATTTTACTAACTTAATATCAATCTCTAGTCCAACTTTTAAGTTCTATCCGTTATCTAAACATATTTCTTATTTAAATTGAATATCTGATCTTTCGTTCCTCTCTTCCATTTTGCTTCCTTTCCTGTCTTCTGTTCTAAATTTCACTATCTCTATTTTTCTCTTTCTAATTGATAATCTACTCGTTTTCTATTTTTTCTCTCCTGTCTCATTTTATTTTTTCTCATTCCCAGTTTTCCCAATAGATTACGTATAAAATTGTTGACTTTCGGCCCAATTTATCCAAAATATGTTTCTCCCAAATCACTCATTTGAAACACTAGATGAAAGAAGATCAAAGGGCAAATTAGTAATAATACTTAAGGCAATTAATTCTAACTTGGAAAGACACCATAGACAATCATGTACAACTTAATACAACCTTCAGATAAAACACTTCTCTTATTCCGTATACAAGATCAAACAACATCAAATTTTCTTTCTTCCAGTCCACAATTCTTCCAGTCCACAATTCTTCCAGTCCACAATTCTTCCAGTCCGCGATTCTTCCAGTCCGCAATTCTTCCAGTCCGCAATTCATCCAGTCCGCAATTCATCCAGTCCCTAATTCTTCCAGACCGCAATTCTTCCAGTCCGCAATTCTTCCCGTCCGCAATTCTTCCAATCCACAATTCGGATGTGGATTGGGTTGCTTCAGAAAACATTTAAATTTTTAAAAAAAATGCAAGACAAGACATAAACCAAGAATAAGCGTTGGACGCATAATCTTCTGTATAGATGAATCTTCTGTAACTGATAAGATAATTTTCCCTTTTTTAGTGTCATTACGTTTGTCTTTTTCACTTCTAGTTTCCGTTTCTACTTTATAACTTGTTAAAATATTTTAACAAAATATAACAAATATCTAATCTAAAATTGCTATAAATTACGACTAATGGTATGTCACTAAATGAAAGATATGTGCACAATACTCTTACAATCAAGTAAAACAACAAATGTCATAAAGGTACATTACTGTTAAACCTTCTGATCTTTTAACATTCAAAATTGGTCTTATTTTAATTGATATTTTATATATATAAATTATATATATATATATATATATATATATATATATATATATATATATATATATATATATATATATATATCTATTATAATACATGAGGGCCCCTGCCCCCAGTGTAATAATTTAAATATTTGGTTCACATGTTACCATTGTGGGAGGTTAATCAACAACTTCCTAAAATGTCATGCTTTCACCTACACAGGAAAATGGAGCATTAATTATGTGTCAGTTTTTATATAACTCATATTAGGAAAAATACTACACTTAAGCCCCCGGCCGCCAATGAGTGGTAATTTTAAAATTCTTTTTCAACAACTATCATCGTGAGAGTGTACTCAACAACTTCCCAAAGTTTACTTCCTCTACCTACACGGGAAGTTGGAGAATTAGTGATGAGTCAGTGAATGAATGAGCCAGGGCTTTGCCTTTTATTAGTATAGAGTATAGATTGTTATATAATCTTTTTTTTCAGTTTTCAGTCTCGAGAAATTGTTGGACAAAGCAACTGTTGGAAATGGAGATAGTTTCTCCATTACTTGTGATGTTCATCGTATTAGAGATGGTGCATTTTGTCTGAACATAAAGCTAGAAGCTATATTCATAGAACAGAGGTATGCGAATGGTGAAGAAAGACAAATTGCACGGTACTCACGGATGTTGCCAAACAAAGTAAGACATTAATTTTTTTTAATCATTAATATTTTTGGACAGTATTTTAGATAATATTTGTAGATTAAAATCTATAAATTATAATATTTGTGCATTATAAACCATAAAGAATGTTTGTATATTGAAAACTATTTTTTAAAAAAAAGTAAATAAATACCACTTAAAATGGATAGGCCCATTGGTTTAGAACAGAGGTTCCCAACCCCGTGCCCGCGGGCGCCATGGCGCCCGCTGAACGATTCGTATGTGCCCGCCATAGAGACGGAATTTTTCATACACATTAATTAAAAATGTGAATTATATTTATTTATTTGTTAGAATTTTATTTTTTTAGGCCAAGGTCTATAAAATATGTTTGTATGTTTGGGATATTGTATGTATGAGTGGTTCCTTTGCTGACACTGACAGTACTTGTCTCAACTTGTTTAGCGGCGAGCAAAACTGCACTCTTCACGCTAGCCTGGAACCCTCCTGGAACAAGGAGTGATGTGCAAATATCATTCCCCGCCTTGAACCACGTTGTTGTCATTGTGATTGCGATTGCTGCACGTTCCAGTCGCGACAGTTAGCTAAGACAGTGCTTCTCAAACTTTTTAGTATTGCTGACCAGCAGGAATCTTTTTCCATTGCACTAGGGACCGGTGAACTATTTTGCCTGTGCTGACGAGGTAGCGAAATGTCCTTTTTTGGTAACTTCTGCGGACCCGCATCGGATTGCCCATGGACCGGCACCGGTCCACGGACCACCACTTTGAGAAGCACTGAGCTAAGAGACATCTTCGTCCAACGAAACACGAATTAGGAGTTTTGATATTCCTTCTGTAAATTTATAACGGCGTAAAAGCGAGGTGCCCTAAAATGAATCGACCCAGTAAAAGACAACAAACCTATAATTTTAACACTGACTGGGAGGAATCATAATGATTCGTTAATTTAAAAAATAAATGCGTTTGTTTGTTGTCTTGTAGTAGCATTGCAGTGCCGAAAAAACGTAATGTTGAACGACACTTTCAGACAATTCATGCCACTTTTGATGTGAATTATCCACTTAAATCTGAAGTAAGAAACAAAAATACGTCAACTAAAATCAAGTCTAACTGCACAACAGACTGTTTTCACTAGACATGTGGAAAATTCTAAAAAGGCCACCATTGCTTCTTTCAAAATTTCTCACATGCTCGCACAAAAGAAGAAAGCTTTCATTGATGGTGAGTTGTTTCAGGAACTATTTTTTACTTGTTTGTTTGATGGATTTTCTAAGAAACGTGTGATTGTCTCAGCAATACAAGACTTACAGTTGTCAAATAACACCGTCACAAGAAGAATGAATGCAATTTCAAAAGACATACAAACTCAGTTAAAGACTCACTTGGAAATATGTGACTGGTTCACGCTACAATTTGACGAGTCAACAGATATATCAGACACTGCACAGTTAGTTATTATGGTGAGAATGGTATTTAGTAACTTCACAGTAAAAGAGGTAATGTTACAAATATTACATATGAAAGGACAAATGAGGGATGAGGATATTTATAATACATTCAGAACATACGCCAAGTCAATAAATATGCCTTTGCACAAGCTGTCTGTGATAACCACGATGGGGCACCAGCAATTGTATGTAAAACAAAGGATTTATTGCCCTATGCAAGAAGGATGAATCATTTTCAAACGTTATTTTCTACCACTGTATTATCCATCATGAAGCTCTGTGTTTTACAATATTGTCATTTGAACACGTTATGAAAATAGTTACAAAAATAATCAATTCTATTCGAGCAGCTCCTTTGCAACACCGACTTTTCAAGGCCCTGTTAGAAGATACTGAAGATAAAGAACATGATCTTATTCTGCATACTGAAGTACGTTGGCTCAGTAAAGGAAAGGTCCTTACAAGAGTTTTGAGTTTAATTAAAGAAATAAAAACATTTAAAAACGATAAAAAAGAAAATTATGTTGATTAGCTGACTCTCAGTAGTTGATTGATTTGGGATTTTTTACAGATATCATGGAAAAATTGAATTCTTTAAATTTGGAGATGCAGGGGAAAGACAAAAACATAGCCCTGTAAAGTCATTTAAAGATAAATTGGATGTGTTGATATCACATCTGCAGATCGATTCTCTTGTGCATTTCCCACATATGAAGAAAATGCTAGGTGAAAATGAAATAAACGGTTCATTATTTATTAAGCATCTTCAAGTGTTACAAAACAGTTTGTAGAGAGATTCTTGCAGTTTACACATATGGAGCCAATTGTGTCCTTCTGTATCAATCCTTTTACTTGCCAAATAAATGTAATGGAAATGGCCGCATGTATTGCAGATTTTGTTCAAGGTAAGACAGAAGAACTAGAGTTAGAAATGTTGGACCTTAAGAATGATATTTTGCTAAAATCTTTAGTATCAGGTGACTTTTGGAATACAGTGGACAGAGAAAAGTTCCCATTTAAAAAAAAATGGCATATAAAATTGAAACATTTTTCAGTTCGACATATTTATGCGAATCATTGTTTTCAAATATGAATTTAATAAAATCAAGATATAGATCTCGACTCACCGATGAGCATCTTTATGGTTGTTTGCTAACAGGATTATCCTCTTACTCTCCTAATTATGAGGCACTGGCCAATGACATGCAATGCCAAAGATTACATTGAAATAATGATATTATATTTTTTTTATAAAAGGTTTTCTTTGTATTTGTGTTTTTTTGTTGTTTACTTTGTTTACATTTTGTAAATACATTTCTCTGTGTGTATGCAGTTTGAAAATAATTTAATTATGTTGAAACATATGTGTTTATTATTTAATTAATCTATTAATAAATTATGAATATAAGAAAATAAATTATGGGAACATGAGAAGTTATGGAAGGAGTTTGTCGATTAAAAATAGGTGGCGCCCGCCACCCTACCGATATTTTAGAATGTGCTCTAGAGTACAAAAAGGTTGGGAACCCCTGGTTTAGAAGCACAATTATACTGATAATATTATATTTCGTGTCTATGTTTTGCAAAGGCT